>CAJNIZ010026692.1:179-12985 GCA_905231905.1 Symbiodinium pilosum | reverse complement strand
GTTCGGAAACGTCTCAGCCAACTTCATATCCAACAGCCTTGGAGAGGGGTTTAGGGTTTAGGGTTTAAGGTTTCGGGTTTGGGGTTTAGGGTTTAGGGTTTAAGGTTTAGGGTTTAGGGTTTAGGGGCACGACCTAGGCTAAGGTGCCCATGCACTGTCGGTTTGGGCAGACCACTGCCAGACCTTTACTATAGGAGCCTGAATAAAAGGAAACATCATGGTCCTAGACTTCCTTTATGATTATGCTTCGAAATACTTCAGCTGGATCTCAAAACACGTATTCGTGTTTAATCTGGCTCCTACATTTGCATAATCTCTTTATGTTGCCCCTATCATTGTTGACATACATCGTCTGCTTCTCCCTTATCAGAACCCCTAAGCTCTCACGCCATATATCCCAGTCTACATATCCCCTCTTTAATCCCTCTACTCTTTGCGCCAGCCCCTTACAGGATTCGAGACCCTAAAGCCGAAACCCTAGATTCAACTTGTGCGCGTTGCTTAAGCTTGGGTGGTTTGGGCCTGCGTTTCTCTCATCATGCTTGTGCCTAGGACATGATGTGCTTTGGCCAAAATCCTGCATGACACTTTCTGGTGGCTTGCTGGAAAGAAAGCGTCCCTTCTTGGGGGTCCCGAAGAGCGCTTTGGAGTCTGCAAAGGTGTACACAAGAAGTCTCCACGGGGTGGTTAGGGAAAGTGGCAGGGTTCGTACAACCCTTAGCTAAACCCCAAACATCCCCAGTCAAGAATTCTCCGCCGAAAGTTACCGTAGACCAGCTTTTGTAAAGCCGGTTTAGGGTTTAAAGTCTTTTTTTTGTAGCTGGTTAGCCCATGGTTTGGTTGTCCATGGCTGCTTCGTACCCGCAAGGTCATGGAAACTTGTAGCTAAACTCTGAGAACCATGGTACGTGTAAGCCGTATCATGAGTGCAGTTGTCCGGATTAAAATTGCTCCCAAATGGAGGGTTCATTTAGGGTTCAAGGTTTAGGGTTTGGGGTTCAAGGTTTGGGTTTGGGGTCTAGGGTTCAGGGTTTAGGGTAGTTCAAGGTGTAGGGTTTGGGGTTTAGGCTTAGGGTTCAGGGTTTAGGGTTCAGGGTTTAGGTTTTAGGCGTTTGAGCTTTGTCGGTTTTCGGGTTTGGGGTTTAGTGGTCGCAGGGTTCAGGGTAAAGGGTGTAGTGTGAGGCCCTGAAGCAGCAAGAGCGGCTCCTGCAGCCCTGAACTCAGAAGACATGAGGGGATTGAGGGTTTTGGGCCATGGTATTCGGGATTTGGGTTTAGGGGTTGGGTTCGAGCCTTCCCATGTCTTCTCTCATATCGCATCAATGTGGTCATTTTGCTGAGATCTCGCTGTTTTCAACCCTACACAAAATGGAGGCGAGTCTCCTGGATTCCATGGAGCGCGGCAAGGCCTTTTGCGAATCGCAACACCAGGCCGACAGCCATGCAACTTGCTTCGCCTCCCAGGTGCCAGAAGCGGCACCACGCTTTTTCCTTCGCTGCTTGAAATGCTGCTTGCGGAGGACATTGCATGTAGACTCGGTTGACGTTAGCCAGTGGCAGACAAGCTTCATTCCCTCCCATTTAGAAATCCTGCCTCCAGCCTAGGCCTGTGTCAAGTACATCTCTAGGCCTATTCCCCTAATTCTTAGCCTATGCCTAGGGCTGCTTTTGCTTCAATTTGTAGCCGTCTCCCTGTTTTGTTGCATATTGTTTGCTTTGTTTACTGATTGTTTTTTTTCGCCTTCTGCTTTTGCCTCTACGCTTTCTGTTTTTTGCTTTCCGCTTTGTGCGCACTCTGCATGTCTTTGAGATTTAGGTTGTGGGGTTGGGGTATAGGTTTAGGGTTCATGTTCAGGGTTCCAAAAGATGTTTTGTGTAATACGGATTGGTTCTGAAGGTTTTTTTCAGTGAGAGGCAATCTGGGAAAGTTGCATTTCCTTAAAGGGAGATCCCAGGCAAAAGATGGAAAAGGGAATTCACCTTGTGGCAACTTCCAAATGTCTTTGCCATCTCGCCGATATAGAGCCGATTCTCCGTGCGGTTATAGTGCTTCATACAAAGAGTATCATCATGTTTTTTGTTTCAGCCACACAAATCATCAAAACCTGCTTCGTTTAGACAATTCCCAGGAAACAGCTTTAATTCAGGTTTGGAACCAACCCTAAACCTAAACCTTAAACCCTAATGCTGCAAGTGAGCTGGCTTGAGGAAAAGGTATAGTTTAGGGTTTCGCCTTACTCTACAGGTATTGGAGATTGCCCCTGCCCAAGGCGATTCTAGTCTTACAGGACCCCTCATTGGGGGAAGACAGGCACCGTAAGCCATAAACCTTGAACCCCAAACCCTACACCCTAAACCCGAAACGTTTAGTGGGGTGCGGGCATTCACAAGCCCAACGCGTAAATTATCCAATTAGTGGTGCTTAGAATAAGCGATTATAATTTTCTATTCGATCCCTTTATGTAATATGTTCCCTTATTTCCTACTAACCCTAGTAAGGTTGGGTGTAGTAGCAAATGCAACGTTCTAGGGTTTTGGGGGTTCGGAGTTTGACTTCACCGCCGTTCTTGTGAAGCTTCTGTCGTCGTCTTTTCTGGTTCATAGTGGAGAGTGGGGGAGTGAACGTGAATACTACAGCCCTCTAAAAGATCCAAAAATTGACCCCCCCCCTCCACCCAAAAAAACGGAAAAGAAAATCATTGATCTAAGTTCTACATTGGATTCCGTATTTTGGATCCTGAAGGGCGGCCTGGGCGGTACGTATCAGGGCATGGTCAGCAATGGCTATCTCTAAGCAGATAATTTGCCAAACGGTCTGAGTACATGCAACGCACCCAAAGCGATGCAAAGGTTTGGGGCTTAGGGTTTAGGGTTTAGGGTTAAGCAATCCAGAACTTAGTTCTCCCCCAATAGTATGGTGAGTTCTGAAAGGGGGTTATAGGAGCTATGTCATGTACATCTCCCCTAACTGTAGACCCCAAACCCTAAACCTTTACTGAACCCTAAACCTCTAACCCTAAACTCTAAGCCCTAAAGATTTTCATGAACAAAACCTTTCAGATCCGGTGTTGAACTGTGCAGCCTAAACACCTGGATTGTACGTGGCTTGCGAGACGAAGAGGCGCCAGTACCCAGTAGAATGTAGCAGTTCGGGGTTTGGGGTTTGGGGATTTTAGGGTTTAGGGTTTGGGATTTAGGGGTTATAAGGTCTAGGGTTTAGGGTTCAGGGCTTGGGGTTTAGGGTTTAGGGTCTGAACCCTAAACTCTAAACCCCTACGGTCAATACGTTCCCCTAAATTCCAGCCGGCTAACCAGGCTTTCCAGGCAGCAGTCCAGGGTTAAGCTGCAGCTTGCTACACCTGAGAGCTAGCATGTAACGTCCGAAGTTATCCTGAGCCCCAGACGCTGAACGTGGTTTAGGATTTAGGATCTAGGGTTGAGGGTCTAGGGTTAGGATTTACAGTGTAGGGTCTAGGGTTTAGGGTTTAGCGTCTAGACTTTACGGTGTAGGGTCTAGGGCTTAGGTTTTAGCATGTGGGCTGTACGGTGTAGGGTCTCGGGTTTAGGGTCAAGTTTTTAGATCCCCTCCCCCAATGAAAGCCCCTCAACAAGACTGTTTCATGATACAGTAATTCCTTCTTGGAAACATTAAATCACTCGCCCCCTCGGAGAATATTAGATATTCTCCGCTAGAGACCTTACGTACATGGGACGTGTTTAGCACTCGGGGTGTTTAGTATTTGTAAGAAGACATCGCTAATTGTTGAACACCTAAACCCTAAACCCTTAACCCTAATTACGCCCTTAAGCCTTAACCCCCCCCCCCCCCCCCCCCTTCCGTACGTATACAGTTGATGGATCCAACTCTTCCACCACGTCACCTGGATTCCTTAACTGCTGCAATTATTGCAAATACACGGATTACGGGATAGAGTGTGGTGCAGGATTTTCTCCATCAATAAGAATACCCTACCCTAACCCCCGAAGCCTGAACCGTGAACCGTAAGCCCAAAACCCTGAACCCTGAAACCTAAACCCTACTAAGCTCTAAAACGTTGGGGAGGTGCTTTGCTATCACGAGGAGCAGGTTACCGTAGTCCTCAGTCCCATACACAATCACCCACCATTCAGAGCTTAATGTTTCAGGTTTAGGGTTTAGGGTCTGCGGCTTTTCAGTTTACGCGTAGCTACTAGGTCCCGTGAACCTGCAAGTAAACATCCTTCATCCCTAAACCAGAAGCCCCAAACCTTAAACCATTAACCCTTGAACCCTCATCCCTAGACCCTGTATACCCCTATATACCCTTATAAACCCCTATTTACCCTCTAGACTCCTATACTCCCCTACACCCGAAACCCTGAACCCTAAGCCTTAAACCTTTATAAGCCCTAAACCCTAAACCCTTCCGTAACAGTTGGGTACATTGCAGTCCGCTGAGGCACGTCTTCCGGGGCGACGTCCGGCGGCAGTCGCAGATGAGGACCTGTCCGAACAACGGTGGGCATGTTCAGCTCTATAAACACACACACACATATATATATATATACATATTTATATGTATATACGGTAGGGTTTAGGGCTTAGGTGTCCGTGTGCCCTAAACTAAACCCCCAACCGTGATGTTGGTTTGCGGATTTCTGTAGATTTAGGAGTTTCTGGAGAAGTTTCGACGAAGAGCTGCGCCTCCGTACAGACCCACTGCTGGGCAATTTAAAGCGACCTCACCCTAAATGGTGGTTTATTTGGGGAATAGTACCAAAATGCGCTACACTTGGGAATTGAATTTAGTAATTCTACGTGAATTACCCTGCATTGCAATTGGTATACGAACATCCTTGCTAATGTTGGCCTCGCATTATTCCGTTCTGGGGGAGCCGCAGAAGAAGAATAGTGCCAAAAAATGCAGGTTTTGACAAATATTTAGGGTCAATCAAGATAGAATTAGAATCGCTGATCCGAAAGAACTGCTATTTTTCGAGCCCCAGACCCTAAACAACCCTAAACCCTAATCTCTGATCCCTAAACGGCCCTAAACCCTAAACCCTAATCTGTGATCCTTTGTATGATTCGCTTCTAAGAGTTTTTCTTAGGGGGCCCATTTGGCGGACCCCTATGGATCTATAATTCCCTTCAAGTACTCAAGGGGGACTATACCTTGTACCCTATAAACCCAAAGCCCTAAACCCGAAAGTTGTGCAAGAAGGATGCTGGTGGAGTCGCGGGCAAGCATTCAAAGCGAGAGGCATACCTGCAGAAAATGTGCAAAGCACTGCGGTTTAGGGTTGAGGGTGTAGGGTTTAGGGTCTAGGGTTTAGGGCTTAGGCTTTAGTGTTTAGGGTCACTACCTGACCTGTTTTTCTTGTACTAAACAACCCCATGTAAACAATAAGGTTTGGAACAGTTGTATGATGTGCTGGACCCTGAAGCAAGAGCATTTCAATTCCCTGGGGTCTTTAGTTTTGACTCTGGCTTTTTGGGGCTTGGGGGTATCTTTGGGGTTGCTTCCTTCAGTTGCTGAATTCTAGAACTCACCCCATGTGGTCTTGAGCTGGAGCCTAAACTCCTGAAAAGGGGGGTTATGTAGGCGATAACATCAGGGACTGCTGTAGGGGTCATTATGGGGGAGGTTCTGAGTTTAGACTATAGCGCATGCCGGGGATTTAAGATTCGCTAGAGGGAGAGTCATCACAATTGTTGTTTGACTGGCCACTTTAGCCCGATCGCAGGATACTTTGATGCGGCGCGGTGTATGAAGTTACAGCCCCGAACCTTTGATGGATTACCTAAACCCCCAAAGTAGGTAAAACAATAGCCCTAAACCCCCAATAATAGCCATAAAAGGCCATTATTTTACATACTTTGGGGGTCCAGGTAGGGTTTAGGGTCAGTCGGTCTAACTCCGACACCCCACATCCCAAGCTTGGGGTTCAGGATCATGTCTTAAACTCCAGACTTGCAAGCGCAGCCTCTCAGACAGGTAGCTTAAGATCCAGGGCAGACGGCCCAGACCATTCTGGCAGTTTGTGGACCTCTCCAAATATCATCTCTCTGTCCGTTACCCTGAACCCTGAACCGTAAGCCCTAAGCCCCAAGCCCTGAACCCTAAACCCTAAGCCCTGAACCCTAAGCCCTGAACCCTAAGCCCTAAGCCCTGAACCCTAAACCACCCTGAGCCCTAACCCCTGAACCCTAAACCCTAACCCCTGAACCCTAAACCCTAAGCCCTGAACCCTAAACCCTAATACCTAAACCGCAACAAAACAACCCAGGCATACGGCTCGAGCAATCCGGGCCCCTTCTTTCGCGCATTAAGCAACCCCTAAAGGAGTCCAAGGACTCAAATCATAGGGTTGTAGGGCCCAAATACTATAATACTACTGGTATTTGGGCCTTATATACCCCTATATAGTCCCCTAATATCTATAACCCCCTATAACCCCTTTAATGGGCCTATCATTTGAGTCCTTGGACCCTTAGGGTAAGCGACCTGACAGGTCGCCAGCGGAGAATGAGCAGCGCGCTCATGAGTTTGCACTGGTCCACGTGACTTTGCCGCGTTGAGGCTGCAGGGTATATTGGGCTTGATAGGGCTTATAGGTCAAGGATTTAGGGTTTAGAGTTGAAGGGTCTGAGGGTTTATGGGGATAGGGGAATCTGGAGGGAATGGTGTACCAGAAGAGCTCTAATGTGGCACCACTCAACCCATTGGGGTAGAGCACAGTTAGTGGTTACCAAAACATTCGAAGTAAGGATTCTTTTCGGGTGCTAGTGATAGGGGTTTTCCCCGAACCCTAAACCCTAAACCGCCCAATCTGGGGGGAGTTGGAACGCTGGCAAAATTGTGGTCCCCTTTCAATGTGGGCGGCACTAAGCCCTAAACCTTAAATCGTTAGCTTTAAACCCTACAACATAAATCCGCGTGTGCCTGAGCCTTTCGCAGCTACGGTGGGAAGAGACGTTGCACCAACAAGATCTTTAGTGTAGACCTGTGATTAATATTCGGATCCCTTTTTTTTGAATCCTTATTAAGGGCAGAGGACCTATTCATCACTGGTCTACATTAATCCCACTCCCGAATTCTTCCGTAGGCTTATCTCCGATCACAGGAGCTATAGTCAACATTCCAGACAGGGCGTTCTATAGAAGAATATATTGGGGAGTATAGGGGTTATTGAGAGGGATACTTGGAGCTTAGACTCTAAATCCCAAACCCTCTACATGGGTTTCAAGCCAAGAGCCTATGAACTCGCTACACAAAGCCTTCAAAGCGCCCATAACCTAACTCTAGACCTGTCCTGGAAAGCTCAGTTCCCCAAAGTCATGGGGTTTGGGGTTATGGTGCAAGGTTCAAGGTTTAAGGTTTAGGGTCAGAGGTTAGTAGCCCATAATAATGGGAGTACGTAAGCCCAACGTGCTCGGAAATCAGGGAAGAGTAACCTATACAACCCCAAACCCTATAGTTCTGCGCTACTGGCTTTCTATAGGGTTTTCACTCATCGGGATCACTGTGGCATGGCAATCTCTTGTATCACCAGGGTGCTGGAGGTCGTCATGTTTTATTCCCGCGTCTGCCATTACGCAATTTAGGGGTTTAGGGTTTGGGGTAAGGGCTTGGGATTTAAGTGTACACCAGGTGGGTATGTTACAAACGCTGATGTTATCCATAATAGTACTTTTACGAGACCAGGGAACATTACCTGATTATGATTTGGGCTTCCCTACCTAGCCTAAACAAGACAAGCCGAATAGACTCCCGCTGAAGGGCTTACCCTGCGCATTGGGTAGTGATGCAGATTGCAGGCCGAACGAAAAAAGAATTCTCACACATCAGTTGCTAAGTTAGTGATATGGGCCTATAATCCTTTTACAACCACATTAGACGGTAGCCCTAAGCTTATTAAAAGCATCAAGGCCCCTACATTGGAGATGCACCTTCCATTTCCATTTCTGCATGTTGCCAGCCCCAGGTAACCAGCTGAAGTCCATTGTTCGGATGCCTGAAGGTTAGACAGAGTAAAGATGACAGCATCCTCTAGCTTGCCCCACCGCAAATCCCACAAATACGCTGCGGTTTAGGGTTTAGGGTTTTAGCGTCGGGGAACTCCTCCGTCCGCGCAATTGCCCAAACGTGAAGGGTTGGGGGGGTACCAAATATCATTGAGTCTAGAGTGCTTGGTAACCAAGGCCCCAAATAGTTGGGTACTCGGACTTCGAAGCATTCCCTCGCCCTAAACCATCAAAATCCATCCTTAATCCTGCCACAACAGCCTACACTGGGTTTGAGGTTTAGCGTTCAGGGTCTCCTACACCCAAATCCCTTCTTGGAGGGTCAGGGCGGAAGTAGTGAGTACACCCTAAACTGGCCCCAAACTCTGAACCCTTAGCCCAAAGCAAGCAAGACGACAGCCTCAGCTATCCACATAATTCACCTGCTCACCAAGTTCCCCCATATCCAAACCCTGCAAAGCTAGACATGTTTCCCCCACCCCCTGGAACCTAAACCCTCAACCTTAAATGGGGATTTCCTGAAATTAGGGGTACCACTTTGGGGTCCCAATAAGAAGGATTATAGTAGTTTGTGGTCTATAATGTGGTCCCCCTATTTTGGTACACTACCAGATCTTGAACCCTATGCCCTAAATCGTACACCCCATCACCCAAAGCCCTAAACCCTAAACCCAAAGCCCTAAGGTGGCGCAAGCGTGCAAGTACGAGCCTCCGCTGACGGCTGCAGGCGGCAGCGCTTTGGAGGTACCCAAAGAGGACTGCAAGTCGGGTTCGGGGTGTAGGATTCAACAGCCTGTATTTAGAATTAAGTTTAGGATTTAGGGTTTAAAGGGTTGAAAGGGTTGAAAGGGTTTGAAGGGTTTAGGGTTTGGGGTTTTGGGGTTTGGGGGGTTTGTGCAGCAAAGGGTTTCTTAAACAGTGGGCCCTCAAAGACCTGGAGGGATAAGTGGGGAATATGGGGACCAAAGTAGGGGGGTCTTTGTTTTGGGTCTAGTTTGAGGGGCTCAGGATGGATTTAGGGTTTAGGGTTTAGGGTTTAGGGATATCATGGCCTCTTCGGTTACATAGAGGGATCCCGAGAGTTCTGCTACAGTGGAAGCTCAAGCCATCTCATTGGACTGTCCCGTCTGGTTGCATCCTTAGCCCCGCCAGACAGGCCCAAATGCGTTTCTGCTCCCCTAGAAGCTGTTCAAGTCTACCTGGACCCCAAAAGTAGATAAAAAGATAGCCCCAAACCCTTAAAGACATCCCAAAAGGCTATCATTCTACATACTTTTGGGGTCCAGGTAGCTGCTATCTGCACGCCGCTCATAGTAAAAGGTGAACTCCACGACCTGTCAGCCGTAATTGTGCAGTGCTAGTGGGTTTAGGGTTTAGGGTTTTAGGGCGTTAGGGTTTAGGGTTTTAGGGTTTAGGGTTTAGGGTGGTTATCGACTGGAAGCATATTTGTGCAATGAGGGCCTACCCTTTTTAGCTACGGAAAGAATTTGGGTTGGGGGGGACCTATAGGGGACTATACAGGGTTTTGGGGGGCACCTATGAAGGGATATGCTACGAATTTAGTCCACAACTCATATCGAGAGCTGAGCGCAATGATTCCCGTCTCCCAGCTCAGCAGAATTGTGCTAGACTTTGATGGCTATGAAGTCATAATGCCCATCCCAGTAGGAGTCTATGAGGAGGTCCTCGGCTGAAGACTAGATATGCTGTAAAGGACTGGGAAATGACAGGAATGTTTGCTTGGAATCTTCGTCGAATTATAGAATAACTTCCACCAAGAGCTTATTCTGTTTATTTAGGCCCCTACATTTTAAAAACTCCCGAAGTGGCTTACATTGTTTCATGCACATCATAACAACCTCGCTCAACGAATGGTATGTATATATACTGGATATAGACTGGTCCCCATAAGCCCTATGCGCTAAGCCGTGTGACAGCTTGCAGCCCTCAGCCCTAAACCCATCCAAACCCTAAACTCCAAGCCCCCCAACCCTAGACCCATCTAGACCCTAAACCTAAAGCCCCCCAACCCTAAACCCATCTAAACCCTAACCCAAAGCCCCCCAACCTTAAACCCATCTGAACACTAAACCCTAAGCCCCCCTCCCCTAAACCGATCTAAACCCTGAACCCTAAGCCCCCAACCTAAAACCCATCTAAACACTAAACCCCTAAACCCATCTTAACCCTGAACTGAAAGCCCCCCAACCTTAAACCCTCAGCATGAGTCGAAATATACCAGACGGAAGGCCTAGGACCCGCACTACTCGCAACAAGTGCATGGACCGTTTAGGGGTTTAGGGTTGGGGGGGTTAGGGATTTAGGGTTTAGAGTTTGGGTTGTAGGTTTCGGGGCCAGGGTGGAGGGTCAGGCTAGGTTGGTTATGACCTATATCCCCCTGTGTGCTCCCAACGGATCATTAAGGATGGACAGAAGGTTCCCTTTGGTACTTACGTAAAATCCCTAACGCGTTCCCTAGCAACGACCATGTCCATTAAACTACAGCAGGACACGGAAAGCCCAATATGCCTTAATGGGGCAACTTCTCTGAGAGGATACTAGGATCCCTCGTGTAACTTGAGGTAGAGATTCGCTTCTTGAGAGACATAGTGCTTTCTGGGGACATATTGACTGCAGCCAACATAATCCGTACCAAGCCTCGGTGCAATCTCTGTAGTACTCCCCAAACCTGTGCCATAAACCGTAAGCGCTTTGATTACTCACCAAGAATCCAGATGTACCTTCGCCCTGAGCCCTAAAGCCCCTACCCCAAACACATGAACCCTAAGCCCGAAACCTTCAGCCTTAAATATCCTACACCTACGCCCTGCAAACCCCAAACTTTGAGACAGATATTCCCTAAACTCAAAACCCCAAAGCCTAAGCTTCGGAAGCCTGTCAGGATCAGTTGTGGGGGCTTCTGGAATTGGAGGGACACACAGACTACATGCTGCTGAACCGCCTGCTGGGCACTGAGCTTAGGGTTTAGGGCTTAGGGTTTAAGATTCAGGGTGTAAGGTTCAGGACACAGGATTCAGGAGAATCCCCTAAGCCCAACATTCTGAGCCCTGAATCCTGTTCTAGGGTCTTGGTTCGGAGTTAGAGTGTCAGGTCTAAGATTTAGGGTATAGCGCCTGTTGAGCACGCAGGTAACACTAGTAGTATATGGGCCTGAAGACTTAGGGTTGTCGATCATACTTGACTGAACTCAGAACAGGAGCACGGGAAAAACATAGGTAATTATGCAGGCTTCTACGCTAGGTAACAAAAAAATGCAGCTTTCGTATGCTCCTACACCAAAAAAATTTTAGAAAGCCGGCACCCGAAATCTCAGCAAGAAGCAGCATTTGTTCACTTTCCTACATTCTCGGCCTGCACTGCCTGATGCCAAGGAATGCTGTTGGTACACTCACTTGAGAGTTTAGGGATTAGTTTAAGGGTATTTTCCAGAAGAAACTTGATCATGATGATTGTTGGAGTAAATAACCTGCGGGATTTTTAGCTGGGACTGAGAGAACGGCTAGTGGGTTCCAGCGACTTGGCTGGAAGTAAATAGGACTGCGACAGGGATCCATTTCCCACATTCCCGACAAAAAATGCGTCAAGTTGCTTCTTGAACCCTGGACCCTAACCCAACGCCATACACCCTACATCCTGAACCCTACATCTACATCCAACAAAGACCGGTCTGAAATCCTTTACACCCTAGATGATGAGGCCAAGACTCTAAATCCAACCAGGACCCACACTCAATTCCTCCACAACCCTCAGCCAACCAAGTCCAACAAAGACCCAGTCTGAAATTCTCAGCCCTAAGACCCAAATCCAACATCCAACAAAGGCCTGAAATGCTTTAGACCTTAATTCCCCCCTAAATCCAACAAAGACCCATTCTGAGATCTTCCTCAACCCTAAGCCCTAGATCCAACCATGGCCCTCAGATATCCTCCTCAACCCTCAGCCCCACATTCAACATCCAACGAAGACTCCCTTAAATTCCATAGACACCCCTGAACTCCTAGACGCTTTGTTCCGCCTAGGAGAGTGGGTGTCGTGGATGCATACGGAAGCTACCGCGATGGCAGCGGGCTAAGTTTTTGCATGTAAGGATTAGGGTTTAGGGTGGTTTAGGGTTTAATAATACATGATTTTTGGCCGTCTTAACCCACCTATTAAATAGTCATAGGTCCTTATCTGTTTTTTTCTCCTGGGGGGGGGGAGGGGTGTACTCAAAATCCTATCAGTTTCCTCACAATTCTGCGTGTGTCGGGGCACTTTCCGCTGCACTGCTTGTGCTAGCTCAGCTTTTGTGTACCGCTTCATTGTGCCACTGATGCTTGCGGCATGCATGCAACACTCTTGCTTGATTGATAGCTGCTCCTTGCTGGGCCTTGCTTTTCTGTGGTACATCTTGCCAGCTCGCTTCGCTGACCCTGTCGGGCATGCCCACGAAGGTCCAGGACGCACTCCGTCGGAGCGTGAACAACATTGCTATTGTCTCCCTGGAAGCTTTGGAGCTTGTTTTGGCGGAGACGGCGGAGCATCGGAGAGCCCAGCTTGCGCACGACTTCGCAGAGGCAAACGAACATGTCTACACAGCATCTCAGCGAAGCGAGACATCCTACTGTAAACCTCAAACACTAAACCCAAACCCTACTAAACTCTCAGCCCCAAACCCTAAACCCTGAACCCCAAATCCCAAACCTACATTGGGCTATTTGGATCCCTAGGGCTAACCCTGAACCCTATAAGCCCTAAACTTTAAATCCTAATTCCTAAACCCTTTATATATATATAT
>CAJNIZ010026681.1:40620-70607 GCA_905231905.1 Symbiodinium pilosum | reverse complement strand
AACATTTCGATTATGTACATGTGCCCTTGTAGCCCAACACTTTAGCATGTTTCACTCCGTTGTGTTAGGCTCAAACCGCACCCCAGATAGACTGCAACTGCAGAGCAAAAGTGTGCCGCCTGCGGTTAGGTTGGAGTGACTTTTTTGTGATGCGGCCAAGATAGGCCTCTCTCCTGGAAGCATCGCCAGCAATTTGTCAGGGATGAAACCAAATTTTGACGCGCAGTGATTCTGCTGCATGGATTTTACAATGGAGCCTGTGGCTCCTTGCGGTGTCTGGCCCCACCAGCCTGCAGTTGCTTCAAAGCCTTGGAAACCTTTGAGGCAAAACACATGAGTGGTTGCGACCCACAGACTCTCAAAAGCAGAGGCAGGGACGTACTCGCACGGAAGCTAGTTGCTGCTGGCTGCTGTTGACAAGTTGGCAGGCGTGAGGTGGTGCTGCTATTGTCTCAGCCATGGTTGGGAAGTCAAGAGAGGTTTGCGCGCGCCACGGTAGCCGTGCAGGCTAGTCATCCCCGCACGGTGCATTGGCGATGTGTTCTCCCGCAAGGAGCCCACCGGTAGCGCTGATCTCAACCACACCGAACGCTGGCTGGTCGACTTGCTATCGTGGGTCGATGCTGAAACCTGCGGGATATCACCATCAAGAACGTGTATGGTGTGATGCCATCTACGCCCTTGCAACCGATGTCACAAATCGTCGACTTCGTGGCGGTCGTCAGTATCCTCATAAAAAGATTGCCATGCTACCGTCTTGCGTGACAGTAGAAGAAACGGATGGTTCTACTACCTTAGTTCTACGACAAGAACAAAAAAATGTCTTGAAGTCCAACACACCACAGTAACGAGACCGCGCCAGTACTTCACAGCGTCCCTTTAACGTCGGAACTGATTGCTTTCGGGATAGTCGCGGTCTAATTTTTTTGGGGGGAGAGAGGGGTTGTGGTTTTTTGATCATTCCCAATGGAAAGTGCTGGCGCCCTGTAGTCTCCAAATATGTACTTCTAGGACGCCCTCAAAGGAAAACTATTTTCTAGGGACTAGCTGGTCCCGCCAAAAACAATTTCCAACTTGTTTCACGAACTCCTACGCCTCATGTATTTCCATACATATAGTAAACTCTCGATATGCTCCCTGTAAAGCGCAACCTCGTTCCGCATAGTAAGAATGAAAGCAAAACATTTATGGGTAACATCTCCGCATAAAGTCAGGTGCTCACATGTAATTATCCTTTCCCCCAAAAACCACACCAACTACCAAACATTGGAAGATCATTTTTAGCAGAGGGTATTGTATTCTCAAATACAACCAATTAACCACCCGATCAGGCACCAGGTAAAACTAAACTTCTGTTCTTAAGAATGGAATTCTCCCTTCTCCGTAAGAAAGATACAAGAGGCAGGAGACACGTAAGCTCCGGTTCTTGGCAGATGCTTCTTTTGATGCTGCGCGAGTTCACGAGAATGAGCTGGAGTTTTGCACTTCTTCCATGCCCTCAGTAAGACACAGTTGTTGTGCTCTTTTTGTCATAATTCTCTATGTATGAAAAGCTGCGAAACATTCAGATCTTAACATAAAACTTTGAAAAAACGACAACTCACATCCTACACCCTGTTTTGAAATATAAAAACAATGTGCCCACTCACGCATCAAAAAATCTTGCCAGTGATAATTGTGTACGCCTCATTGTACTGCACACATTTTTCCGGAATGGGACTCTTGCTTGGAGCATCCTGCGTTTTGTTTTGAAATCGAGCTCTCGGGCGGAAACTGCCAGATTCAACAAAAAACAATGTATCGAAGGTCGGGCAATGGCAGCAGAGCAGCGTTGAGGCATAGACGCAGACAAATTCGAGAATGAAATTATTGGGCTTTTTGTGGCGCAGGGCTCCTGCGCGCTTTGTCCCTTTTCACTCAGTCTGCGCGCGCAAGATTTCCGAACTTGCATCTGCGCTTTGCAAATGCGGCTCGGTCTTTGGGTTTTCGGTCAAGAGATGATGCATCCGGAACCTGCTCCATTACATTCGGGAGCTGTGGGCCAGCTATACGATACCCAGGGGAAGAGCAGGGGTTAAAATTTCAGGCAGTGGATTTCAAATTCCGTGCGCCATACCTTCTTGACTTTCTTCTTTCGGGAGGACAGCGCAAGATTTCAGCCCCGGCTGAGGATCAATTATCATCACATTGCAGAGAGAAATGTCAGTAGCAATTTGGTGAGTTTGTACAGCGTTAGCAAGGCTCCGGGCCACACATTAAAGTCAGCTGATGCAATTCCATCTGTGTCTTCGCCAGCGCAGCAAAGCACCTACACCGCTCACGTACACCACACGACAGCACCTACGCCGCCGACTACACCGCAACACAGCACCTACATCAACACACACACACACAGCACACCGCAACACCTACACCGCCCATGTGACATACACTCTTCTGTTCTATTTTCTCTTATTTTTTAGCCGGGGCTGGGCTGCTGGTGGCAGGCGGGATGCGCCCCTCTGCGGGTTTCATGCGTGTCGAAGCGTGCTCGCTGTGGCGCCGTGCAAATTTAGGGCGGCTTCGCTAACCCTTTGCGGGGATGTGTGGAAACGCTCTCGCTGTGGCACCGTGCGAATTTTCAACGTCGTCGGCAAACCCTTTGCGGCGAGCGTGTCGAAACGCTCTCGCTGTGGTGCCGTGCAAATTTTCAACGTCGCCGGTATGTGTTTGGCCCACGGCCGTCTTGTGAGTGCTGGCGCGTTCTGGGAATGCTGCTTAGAATCGACGACCCTCTCGCAGGTGGCAGCGATGGCGCGTAGAGCGTTTTGAGAGTTTTGTTTGGAATCGACGACCATCTCGCTGTTTTGGGTGCATGGCAGTGCTGGCGCGTGGAGCGTCCTGAGAGTTGCGTTTAAGAACGGCGACCATCTCGCAGTTTTGGGCGCGTGGGAGCGTTGGCGCGTGGAGCGTCCCTCCAGTTCTGCTTGGAATGGACGACCATCTCGCTTTTATTCGGCGGGTGGGAGCGCCCGCGCATAGCACTCTGAGAATTATGTTGGGAATCGACGACCCTCCCGTTGCTTTTTGCGGAGCATCCTGCGAATTCTGTTTGGAATCGATGGCTCTGACCCTCTTGCTTTTTTTGGCCCTCCTGGTGTATGCGAGCGGTTTAGGTGTTTGTGCCCGGTGTAGGTGTCCTGGTGTTTGTCACCGGTGTCGGTGCTGTGGTGGGCGGTGTAGGCGCCCTGGTGTACTGGCACCGTGTACTTGCTGTGGTGTGTGCACAGTGCAGGCGCTTCCACGCGCCCAAAACAGCGAGAAGGTCGTCGATTCCAAACAGAACTCGCAGGAAGCTCCATGGGCCGGCGCTCCCCACCTACGTTGCGCAAATACACCACAGCAACAACACCGCGCCAGTACTTCACAAGCACTTACACCACATGTACATTTACACTGCCCACCACAGGACCGACACCGCTCAAACACCAGGACACCGACACCCCGCACATACACCACAGCAACGAGACCGCGGCAGTACTTCACAGCACTTACACCGCCCACATACAGCACAGACCTACACCGCACCACGTACACCACAGCACCTATACCGCGGCACCTACAAAAACCCACGTCCGCAGCACCTAGAACACGGCCAGATACGCGTCCCTTGCTAACGGGATAATTGGGGTCTAGCTCTTGTTTTCTCCTTGCATGTTCTGGTTGTTTTGTAGTTTCATTATAGAATTTTTTTTCACTTTTTCTTATCTGGATGTGACGGTTCTATCCTTCATGGTTGTTTCCTTCATTAATCAATTTCATTGCGTGGCGAGAACGAACGGAAGTGAAACAAACGCCACCAACTCAAATTCATAGTTGAGGAAAACAACGAAGCGCTTACAAGGAACGTTACCACCAGCCAAGAGAATCAGAGTTAAAAATCCAATGCCACCGTCATCTGTTAGCCCAAGCCTGCAACATTTGTTCAGTCTTGGTGTGATTCTTCAAGGGCTCGTGGAACATTTTATAAAATCAAATTTTGATAGACAGATCGTTTTGTTTGCGTGTCTTTAAAAAGGGGATGGCACGTGTAATATGTTGCAGTGAAAAGGCTCCCACACGAGGGACTCGCCCTGGAACCAGCTCCAGAACAAGGGCTGGAGACCCCCATAGAAACCCATTTCAAAACCACGAACCGTTGAGGATGTGATCCACCCTTTGGAAGCTTACAAAAAAGGCGAATAACGTTTGAGAGGCAGAAATGGAGAGTGGTGCATTTCTGAGGCCTTTTGGCCAAAGTATCACACGCGCGGCTATCTGCTAATGGTGGATGAACCGCAACTCAGCAAATTATGCTATGGGACCTTCTGAAGAACACGCCGGAATCTGCTCCGAAAACTATCACAGAAGCTGCTCCGGAACGCGCTTCGGAACTTGCTCCAAAACCCAAGGGCTGGAGACCCATGGCTTCGCGGTTAATTCCTGGCCCATTCTTGGATGTGATTTCACATGCTCATCCTTGTATATGTCAATGCCGGCAACTCACATCAAGGATTGCATTTGTGTAAACGCTTGACTCCAATTTGCAAAGCATGCAGGGCGCATGGGCTTGTGGAGGACTCCGGATAGCCAACATGCTGTGGTAAATGTATCAACGATTTTTCTCATCATTTGCTCTTTTGTATGTGTTCATAAGATGGCCCGTGTGTGGAGGGCATCGCTTCGCACAAGGGCAACACTTTCTATTGTTGTTGATGTGATTTCGCACAGCGTGACGCGACATATTGCTTGTAGCTGGACCAGGGTGGTGGTGTTTTTTCGCGTTTTATGATGGGACATAACTCGCCTCTTTTACAATCACGTTCGTTGATATGATGGCTGTGTGCAGCTTTGCTACCAACTTACATGCTTGTGAAAGCGTGAATTACTGTACAGGTGTCCCAAACGGTTCAAACGGTTTTGAGACGTTGACAGATGCATTGTTAAAATGCCAGTGTCCTGCACATGCAAAGTGCAAACATTCTTGGAGTCAGATATGACATTTTTAGAGAAGCGAACATACATATACGACTTCAAACTTTTGCTGAACTTAAACTTACGTAGGTTCGCTGGGTTTATGAGAATGATACCGATTGACATCCAACGGAGGCTTAGATTTTCAAGGAGCTGGGTCTCATGCCATTTCGAAGCCATGGGCTTCCAGAACGGCATGCACATCGCGAGCAAGCCGTCGGGTGCTGCAGCATCCCGCCACTACCCTTCTTTCCAGGCCAGAGGCCAAAGTGGATTGGACCGTACTTGAAATGAGTTTTGAGTTAGCGTTGGCACTTTCTCAGGGTGGTTTCAAGATGTTATGCCAGGATTTTTTGAAAAACATCGAGCTTTTATCAGCCTGGAATGGTTTATTGCAGGCAGATGCCGCCGCCCCAGCAGCAGGACTTGGGGCACTGGTGCAACGTCTGAAATTCAGCATTTGAAGCAAGAGTTTTTTTTGGGAGAATACATCAGTTTATTTGGGTTTTGGCACTATTGACGTTCTGGCAGTTATTTCCATTCCTAATAACTCACGGATTTCAAGCACTTAATTCTTACATCGGAACACTGAGCCGGGGGTCCTTGCAGGTGACGCGAGGACAAGCAGAGCTGAGCCCGGTGGAGCTTCTGGTGGTTGGCTCTACAGCAGGCACGCCTTGCTCATAATTTTCACGTTACATTCTTTGAGATGAACTTCAAGTTGGAAGCAACATCGCCAGGCAGCGTTTATGTTTTTTGAAGCTTTGTCGGGTTGTAGAGATTTCTCCAGTTGACACGGTCTAACACCACATTTTTAATGCTCTGGGTTGGGGACTGGGGTGTAGGTAAGCTGGAACATGGCAAGAGGCAATTATTCACCCAGCCGCCGTACGCAACTGGAATTTTGAGCACGGCCAAATCCTTTGCGATTTTTTATCCGAAAATGCTTCAAAATTCTGCAGGTGTGGTTGCCAAGACCGTGACTGCTCCATTGGATCGCGTGCGTCTCATTTACCAAGTTACACCCTCCAAAGTCTACAGCTTTCGTTGCGCGATTGAGCTCGCCCAAGACATTGCTCGACTTGCTGGCCCGCAGGGTTTATGGTATGGTCACATGGCCACTGTCTACCGAGTAGTGCCCTTTGCAGGTGTTCAGTTCCTGATGTTTGAAACCGTTCAGAAGCGCTTGGCGAAGATGCCACAGGCCAAAACATCGCCATTTGCACCGTTTTGGATTCCCGCTTGTGCTGGTGCATCAGCGGCGGTGACTGCAACCATCGCTACATACCCGTTAGACGTCATTCGAACGCGCATTGCTGGCCACTTGGAGGCAGTGCCGCGGTACAGAAATTATTCTGCGGCGGTACAAGGCATCATTCAGATTGAAGGCTTTCAAGGTCTGTTTCGGGGTTTATCCCCAACACTGCTGGGCATCGGCCCTTACGGTGCGCTGTCTTTCTCAGCCTTCGAGTTTTCGAAGGGAAAGCTGAGGCAATGGCATCGCGCTTTGGATGTTGGTTGGCATTTGCTGTTTTGTGTTCAATACTTTCGTAAACTGAATCACGGTTTTGGTTGTTTCGCAAGTGCCTCATATTGAATTAATTTGCCATATGTAGCCTGGTCCCAAGTTTGATCTCTCAGGCGTGTCCAGCGATGCAGATGTGCCTAGTCTTCACGGATTGGAAAAGATTTTCGTGGATGTTTTTATTATTCACGATGCCGTAGTTTCTTGCACAATTTCACAGTTGAAACATGCATTTTGTGCAACTAGAATCTTGCAATGTCAGGGTCTAGCTCACACGTTCGCCGAGCAGAAGTCATTTTCGTAGTCTGGGATTCTCAAATCGTTCCGTTTGTATGCTTGCTGCCATGCGTGTTTCGGGTAACAATATGTGAGCCAACATCAGGAACTGTGACGTGCAAGCCCTTAAAGATCCAGTGCCCGGAAGACGTGAGATAAACATGTCAGGTCTTTTTGAAAATCATGTTGATGAAAGCTGTACTCCGGCCTCAGAATGGATCACCAACTAGCCTACCAGTATTTGTGGAGGCACCCCGTGCCCTCTTTCAAGGTATTTTCTTGATATAGCCTGTTATCCAGTTCCCGGAACTAGATTGATCATTGTGTGTTGAAATGGCGCAGTTGACATGAAATTTTAATTTGTCATAAACCGTCATTCACTCCTCACTCTCCAAATCGTAAAGCCTTTCTCTGTGAGGTATCGTGCTTTTGCATCTGCAACGCCCATCACAGGTGCCGTTGCATCACTTGCTAGCAGCGGGAAGCCTCAGCGGTGCTTCAGCGCAGCTGCTGTCGTACCCGTGCCTGGGACCTGTTGACGCAGAAATTCCGGGTATGCCAGCTGTGGTTGAAAGTCGACGTAAGACTAGCCCTCTTCATATTAGTTGTGGTAGTACTACCAATATATTACTTTTGGTGTTAGAATTACCAATGCCATTTTTCTTATCATTACCACGACTGCCGCTGTTACGAATACTGTTACTGTCACTATCACTATTACTTTCTCATTGCTACTGAGCGCAGGTTACAAAGACCCTGATATTTTGTTGGGTACCCCTTGTAGTAGGGATGAATACTCATGGGGCCCGACATGGAACCATCACGTTACCATGTTGACAACCTACCACATGCCAGAACCATGGCAGGAATTTACAATAGCAGTTCAGTTTTTGAGCTTTTGCTTTCAAACGGATCAGAGAGGTTATTAGCGTTTAGGAGTTTAATGTAGGGTTCAGGGGTAAGATAACAAGAGGATTTTTGGCTAGCCAGCGTCCCAGAATAAGGACACTGTGACTCACATGACTTTTGTAGGGTCTGTATTAGGTAGGTCCCTTACAGCCTAATCTCTGCACAAACATATGATGGGTTTTGCAATTTTCTATTGTGCTTCATTTTGGACCGCGCTTGTATAGGATCCAGACTGTGCGGCGAAGAATGCAGCTTCCATACCCGGAGGTGCCTCGGTGGGTTCGTTTTCGCAACGGCTCTGCTGTTCGTGGGGTTTGGCATTTTTCGAGTTCAGGTCATGCAGCGGATATCTTCTGAATCCAGCTTTTGCATGATGACGTGTGGTGGCATTTCCGGGTGTTTGCGATACGTTCCTTACAGGTCGATGCCAATATGGCTTTTGCACTTGTAGAATGTGTTACAGTGTCAAAGTGTACCCATGTAAAGCTCCTGCATACCACATACCCTAAACCGTGAACTGAAAGATGCATGCGGCCCAGGCTCTTTCTAATCACCCGAATATCATACCCCTCCAATACAGTACCATATGTTCGGGGAATATTTATTATGGTGGGGTGAGGGGGTAAAAATCCTTGGGGGAGGTGAATTTTGACCTCCAATAACAGGGGGTCCCAATTTATGGACTGAATGTACAATACTGTAAAAATAGACCCCACGCCCGGCTATAGTGGTATAATAGGAATACCTAACATCATCATCATCATCATCATCATCATCATCCCTTATAGTCGCTTTTACTGGGTGCGGGGTCCAGCTAAACGACGTTCTGTGTAGATAAAAATCTCCTAACGAAGGACCTCAACATTTGTCATGACAACGCATATAAATGCCAAAAGGCAACCAAGTCTTTGCAACAATTTCAGGGGTACACTCACGGTGAAATCGTCTAGAATAGAAGCCCGAAGAGTTACAAATATGATGCTGAAGTTTTTTTGGCGGTTCAATGAACCAGAATTTTACATGGCTTCTCAGACTGTAATATTGATAATTATTTCGGCTCCTGCATTTTCTATTGACATGTTTATGTTGATCCCCTAAACCCTAAACCCGTCTTGTCTCTCCACAGTAGCCACAACACTTATAGCCTCAGCCAAGCCACGGGAAAGTTAAATTCTAAATGAACCGTAGTCTAAACTCCTAGTATCCCCCCTAGTAACCCCTAGAATACTCCCCTCTATGAATAATCACCTTTTTAACCTCCCCTTCAGGAGTTAGACTATAGCCCAAAAGGTCCCGAGAGAACGTTTCTGAAAGTACCAGTATCCTCATTATCAGGTCTTCTTATGTGTGTTTTGGGTTTCCTGAAAACCGTTCTTGTTGAAATTTGCCACTAAACACTTAGGGTTTAGGGTGTAGGGTGCGGAAACAAGGAGTACTATTTCGTGGCACTGTTCCTCGTGGTGAAAATATGTTCGAGATCCGAGGTTGTTTCATATGAGGTACCTGGCTTCGAACCCGTAAACCCTAAACCCTACCACGCGCTTGAGGGCTTAGGGTTTAGGGTTTGGGGTAGCGCGTATTGTTGAGGGTATGTAGGGTTTAGGGTATACGGTTCCAAAGCTATGGCTTGCCTTCAGGAGCTTGGTGCGCAAGGGTCTCTGGCCTATGCCAACATCAGGCGGCGCAGATGTCAGGTCCCTAAAGGGGGGTTTCCCAAAATTAGGGGTGCCATTTTGGGGGTCATAATAATAAGGACTATAGTATTTGGGGGCCTATATCAGGGTCCCCTTGTTTTGGGAAACTACCAAATGAAAAGCCCGAAACCTCCAAACCCTCATCCTTTGAGGGCCCAGCCCTTAATGTGAGCCTTGTCTGGGTCCGAACTATGGGCTCTTAGTTGGGTTTGTAGAGTTATGTGAGGTATGTAGCAAGCCCTCATTCACTAGACCTTCTTTCCCTGTGGTAGGGGAAAATGGAGAATCAAATGGACAGTGACACGAACGAAAGCCAGGAGTGTATAGTGATTGACATAGGGTTTGAGTTATGATCAGGTAATGACGTTTTGCAGCTACTGATTTTGATGAAAATACGTATTTGGTGATGTAACCCTAAACCCTAAACCCTAAACCCCTAAACCCTAAACCTATAGCCTTCGATTGTTGTCACCCTTGAGAGCTCTTTAACTTTTTGGATGATGGACACTTGGAAGCCGAGGGCAATTACAACCCAATTCTAACGGTCCAGGGTTTAGGGTTTAGGGTTTAGGGTTTAGGGTCCCAAGCAACTTACAACAACATCAGGCGACTTGAGGTTTCGTGGTTTTTCGAAGGACTCCTAGTAGGGATTCCTCATCCTATTTCTATACGCGTATATGTAAGGCCTGCCGCAGGCTTCCGTAGTCAATCTTTTTAACAGAGGGAGCCTTGGGGGGTAGTATAAAGGGTATATAACCCAGAGGACGCCCTCATAAAACCTTCCAATGTTTAGGGAACCCATAATGTCAGTAAGTTCCAATTACCCTCTAAGCCCTATCCAAAAACTTAAGCCTAAACCGTAAACCCTGCACCCCAAACCGCATTGGTCCCGGAGGCCAGGGTGGAGCCCGGAAAGTACATGGGCAATCCTGTTTAGGGATGGGGGTTTAGCGCTAAGGGTTTAGGCTGCCCTGAATCGCAAAATCAGGGTCCTACAACTATCATATGCTAATAATGGGGAGACATTTTTAGGAATGGGGGCCAACAAGCTCCTTTTATTATCGCGAAAAATTATTGTCTCGAGGATTTGAAGGTTACAGGATCAAGAAAATGCTTAATTTCAAAACCCTTGGCTTTCGTAGTTTCAATGCTCAAGCTTCCTGGAAGCCTTTCCGGGAACCCTTGATTTCAGATCAAGTGCCGCTTTGAAAGTCAGAACTTTGGAGCCTAAAGCCCTTACTGTACCCACAAAGGAATGGCAAAGCAAATCGAACCTAAGGCACTAGGCTTTTTTTTTGGGCTAGCAATGACTCTCACCTCCCCCTGACAAATGGACACCCGCAGTGTAGTGCCGTTGTGTTCTTGGGTAAATCTGATGGGGCCTAATTTTGAGGGGGAGGGTACTGCAAGAATAGACGTTGTAGCATGTGTCTTCTGCTGGTGAAGTTTTCAATGTATGTCGTGTTAAGACCCATCCTAAAATTAAAGCATTCCTTTTGCACCGAGGTGTTAGGAAATTCAAGAAACGACCCGCAAGGGTCATTTGCTGTCGTAATTGCCATGCTCCAATCGAGCCAGCATGATGCTAGTTCTTTTTTCTTTTAAAGTTTATTTCTTTTGCACAAGACGCTTTGGTTTGTTCTGCTGTTCTAGAGCTCTTGAAGCCCTAAGCCCGAAGCCCTAAACCTTTAACCCTCAACCGTAAAGCTTGAGCTGCAGGGAGACGTTTCGACAAATCCACACCACAGAAGGGTTCGTGGCCTTATACCGAGGCTGGCTATTGTTGAAGGTGCAAGGTTTGGGGTACAGGTTTGCCTGTATTCCTTGAATTGAGGTTCCCTTTGCACACTGCCCAATATTATGGATCATGATCCTTACCGTAGGCACTGTACCAAAGGCGGGCCATTATTTGTTCAACAAACCTTTTTTGATTCTCAATCATGATTTTCAGGTGGTTGGAGAGTGTCCGTTTCCAAAAAGGATCCAAACGGATGTGTTTTCTGGTCATCCAGGGTCTGAAAGCTTCGCTGAGTTTGTGAAAACAGCAGGCAATTCTTGTGACCAAGGGTATTTTTCTTGCAGCTGTAAAAGTAGAGAATCAATTTTACGCCATGCAACTTTTGTCATGTGCATAAAGACAGACCAGGTTAAATGCTGAGTGAAACATGTGCTATAAGCCAGGCTCCGACGCAAGGAGCGCTTATGTTGGTTGAAGCCAAGGAGTCCTCTTGGCTTCGAAAGCCATGAGAAGATTTGCAGTGGCTGCGAATGGCTCCAATTCTGCGAAACAATCTGCAAACCATAAAGCCCTAAAATCCTGCAATGGTTGCTGTCCCAGTGTCGTCTCGCACAAGGCAGTGTCTGTCTTGATTTGAAAAGACAAACCACGCAGAGAAGGTCGCTCTCGCTACATAGTGGGTCGTCGAAAGGGTCTCAAGCCCCATACCATGCGACGGACAAGTGCGCATGGTACACGGCAATGATGATATGTCAGGCTTCCAGTTTTCCTCCGGCAGGATTTTCAAGGCATCTTGAAGAGAATTATCACCTAGACAACTTCGGTTTCTGTTTAAGTTGGGGGCCTTCATGGGCCAGCTACATCAACAGTGCAGAGTATACCTTCACTCTATCTGCTGCCCTTGCAGAATGTGCGGCCTCCTTGGCATGATCATGGGTTCAAGGTTTAGGGACGACGATGCAACTGCTTGCGACACTTAGTTTTACCATGGCTGTACTATCATATGACCACATGTACGCCTGCCAGCGAGACCCAAACCTCCTAACTACGAAGGCTTAGTTTTCAATCCTGTCAACTGTTGGCAGCTGTGTGTGTTGATTTTGAAGAATCTGGATCCTTTTGATCGAAGGCGCCTCCATCGTTTGGCTGAAGGGACCCTTGACGGTTGGCTTGGCCTTTGGCGTCAATGACGTGCTCAAGGGTGGCTTGTCTCCGAAGGCATTCAGAGTTTTCAGTGAGAAGATTTGGGGCATGAGGTTTTTGGATTTGGGGCTTGGGCCTTCGGACCTTAGTGTTGGGGGCTTTACATCGTGAGAGTGTTTGTAGAACATGAAGATGTGTTTAACTCTTGCTGAGGAACGGCCCAGCGAGTTTATGATTGAGATTGGGCCAGAACACTGATCTGTGATTTGTGGTGTAGGAGCCTGAATAATTACCACGGCTTAGTCCTAGATTGCTTGTATAGTTATGTATGTTATAGGGTACCTCAAACAATGTTCAAAATCAGTTATAGACTGAACTCCTAGTATCCCCCTGAGTAGCCCGTGTAATACTTCTTATAATTCCCCTTGAGGAGTTTAGACCCTAAACCCTCTATAATCCCCTACATAATCCCTTTAAGGAGTTTTGATCCCAAACCCGAAAACCTAAACCCTAAACCTAACATAATCCCTCTCAAACCTTGTTTAAGGAGTTTAGATTATAATGCAAATGATGTTGGCATCTATTTAGGCGCTTGTATTACTTTTTGCGGAAGAGCGGACAGGCTCCCTTTGGGCTTTGGAGTTTTTAGCTTTTAGGGTTTAATGTTGTGCGAGCCTAGACCTCCCAAATAGCTGCAATGATCGCATGTGGAGGTTTATCAAAATTAGGGGTACCTTTTTGGGGGCTCCTATAATAAGGATTATAGTATATTAGGGTCTATATTGGGGTCCCCTTATTTTGGGAAACTACTATGTACCCCAGAATAAGAATGTTAAAGCTCATTGTTCTGGGTATATGGGGGTCCGGTTAGGCTTTCCAGAAAGGCAAGCAAACATGGCGGGAAACGAATTGTGGGAAGAGGGTTTCCCTTGGGCTTACTGGTTTGCAATTGCCTTGCTTTCGCACAGATCCCAGAAGCCGTACACAAATTACACATTTCTAGAGTTCTCGTGTTGCACATCCGTGCCATTTCCTTTAGCAGTTTAGCATGTACTTTTTTATTGTCCCTTGCTTCAGCCAAACATTGTACAGTGCCCCGGGAGAAGGCCCCTGAGGACCCCCAACGAGATCGGAAATTTTGGCACGTTGCACCCCTCAGCTTTCAACCGTGTACCTACCTACTTACCTACCTACCTACCTATCTACCTACCTACCTACCTAGTACACAGTTCCCCCCTTGTAGTACATTGTCCAGGAACATTCGTTATCAGGGGGTTGGGCAAGGTCTTGCTTAGGGCAGGTAACCATGATGAGTCTGTAAATCGGAGGCATCTTGCACAAGCGTCGAGCCTCAGACGAGCACCTTGCCTTGTCTTTACGTCTTGTGCGGGCAATGAAGGCATGGAAGAGAAAATGGAAACTACCATCCCGGATGTGAAACTAAGGGAATGGAAAAGAAAATGGAAACTGAAATATCTTCGGGTGTCACATAGCTATTACTACAAGGTTCCACTCCTTCATTCCTTGGTAGCCAGATGTAACTGTTTTTGAAACCTGCAGGCGGTTTGCCAGGGTTACTTGATATGACCTTGAGGTTTGGGGTAGAGAGAAAGGGAGTTTCTTAAGAGGAGGGCAGGAAATGCCAAGGGGATGCGAGGAATTTCACGGGATTAGTGGGCTATCGTATCTGGAGTTTTTTAGGAGAAGCTATCTGTGAAACTCCCGTGGGCACCTCGAAGATGCCGTCGCAATGGCATTTATGTTCTAAATTCCATGGGCCGCTTTTTTCAAAGACTCCTACTTGTGGCACTAGAATATACTGTAGCTAGAATGTCAGATGTAGAGGATGTTTTTGCGCTTTGGATGTAAGGCTGGGGCGCTTCCAGCTCAATCGGGGCAGGGCTTCTTTCTCCTTTGCCTGGACTCATGTGCTGCCTTTCTGTAGAGATTTCTCATGGGAAGCACTCTGGGGGAAACTCCCCAGCTCACACGATGCAGGCTCAACAGCCCAACTGCAGCACCTTTAAAAGGAGCCACAAGGTTTTGCCTCGTCCATGTCGAGGGTCTCGCAACACATTTGTGAATGTCCCAAACTTTCGTCAGTGTAGACATGGTGGATCAATCAGGGGGTTGTATGTAATTGGTTTAGAAGTGCCACTTATAAAGAGTCAATATTCCAGGCATCTGTCTTTGCTTGTTATGAAAGGGTGCTAGGTGCCTGCCAGACTTCATTCACGGTCTGTTTGGCAAATGGTTACACCTTGGAAACGTGCTATTTGTTATATGACCTTTTTCAGGATCTAATTCTGAGGCGAGCTTTTCAATTCCTACAGCATACCCACTTCCCAATTTGGGTTGCTGTTAAGGAAGTTAATCCAAGTCACAAGATGGGTATCTACAGTAATTTACATGGTTCCCCCCATGATAGCAACTTAACGTAAGTTCCTTAACTTCAACCCAGCAACAGAATTTTAGATGTTCCAGCTTCCTAGCATGTACCCGAGTTGAGGAAATTCTTATCCTAGGTGGCACTTTTGGACAAGTATTCCTTTGCCCTATTTTTGCGTAAGGGAACCTATTCAAACAACCATTTTTGGAAGGCTTTTAGAGTACCACCCAGTATCGAGAAAGCGGCAAACCCTAAGCCCTAAACCCTACGTCCTAAAGTATAACCCCAATATATATATACTATACAAGTTTCCATTCTAGTTTCCATTATCCCTATATAGCTCCAAATATACATTCCCTATAATCCCTATATAACCCCTATATAATCCCCAGAATTCCTGTAGTTTCCATTTTCTTTTCCATTTTTAGAGGCCAAGGCTTGTGGCTGCAGGTAGGTAAAGAGATGGTTGGGCCTTCAGGAGGGATTCTCCAAAGCACCGTTAGGGTTTAGGGTTTAGGGTTTAGGGTGTTAGACTTCTTGAAGTTGATGTAGGCTGTTACTGTGGTAACCTCCTTTAAGTAGTTTAAGGGCTTGAGGTTTAGGGTTTAGGGTTTAGGGAAGTTCTTGAACAGCAACCAGAATGCTACATGGTAGTTTCCCAAAATATGGGTTACTGCCATTGTGTATGTGGGTATATGACTGTTATGCTTATTTGGGATGGAGGCAGTACGGGCTGCGTGTCTATGATGTGGTGATACTGGATCCAGCAAATGAAGTATTTATCTAAGGTTTATAACATGTCCTGAGTTCATTTATGCAATCTAGCTCTTTTAATAGCACTGCAGAAGGCATCAGCAGAGAATGGGCTCCCAGTATCCTGCATCTTCTTGTCAAAAGTCGAAGTGAGGGATTAGGTTCTTGGGTTTAGCATGGAGGTTTTGAGGCTTTCCCGGTTCATGATGCAACAACCGGCTAGTGGAGATCCCAACTCTCAACCCTGAAGCCTGAACCCTAGACCCTGGACCCTAAACCCCAAAACCCTGAATCCTAAACCGCTGAACCCCAAACCCTTGAGGCCTAACCCCCTAAACCCAAACCCCCAAACCACTGAACACTGAACCCCAAAGCCTGAACCCCTAAACCCCTTAACCCTAACCCCGTAAGCCCTAAAGCCCCCCAAACCCATAAACCCCTTAACCTTCTAAAACATGAACCCTTAAAGCCTAAACCCCCGAAACCCTAAACCCTGCAAGGCATGACATGTACGTTGCACTTCCCGGCCGCGGGCACGTCACCGATGGTGCTGCGGCACAAAAGCTCCTTCAAACAACTTGGAGCTCTAGGGTCAATAGGATTTAGGGTAAAGTTTTAGGAATGGAAAAGAAAATGGAAAATTCTACAATGAGTTATGTAGGGTTTAGGATTTGGGGTTTGGGATTCACTTTTTTAGGGTTTCAGGGTTTATGGTTTAGGTTCAGGGCTCAGGGTTTAGGGTGTGGAGCTTCCTGGGGTTTTTGGATTAGGGTTTTGGGTGAGGTTTGGGGCCAGGTAAGGAACATCACAAGTTGTAGGAGTTCTTATAATTGCTACATAGAGGTATATACCCGTTTAGCCCCTGTGAAGGTCCACCAATCCATTCTGCCCCACATCCCGTCGTCCCCTAAACTCGAAAAACCTAAACCACATAAATCACTAAAGAACCCTAGCAATCCCCACTATTAGCCTAGTTCCTAAGTCCCACTGGCCCTAAATCTTCAACCCCTAAACCCTCAATCCCCCAACCCTGTACCTTACAAGCCTTAGGCCCTAAACCCCTAAATGCTAGCCCTAAACCCGAAACCCTAAACCCTAAACCCTAGACCCTAAACCCTAGACCCTAAACCCTAAACCCTACCCTTGTCTCAGCAAGCCTTGAGGGTTTTTTAGGCCTGGACCTGGTCGTGAGGGTATATAGTGCATCCTTTCGGTCATTCCCTCGCCCAGTAACTTTTAGGGTTTAGGGTTTAGGGTTTAGGGAACTGTCCTTAAAGGGGGCCTTATTAAGGGGCTATTATAATTCCTATTACCCCTTGTGGTAGCTGTTACTGTAAGGGGGAATAACCCAAGGCATCCTTTTTATGTTGGCTTGTAGACGGATACTTAGACGATGTATGGTCCGCGCTTTGGGCGTTTTGCTGTCTATGGTTGATCTCTCGTCTGCAAACTATCTTGAGGGCTTGTGACATTCAGTTTGGGATTCCATAACAGGTTAGGCGCCAATGTTGAGATCAGATACAATGCCAACAAGTGGAGACTGCCGTCTACAGCTTTGCGAAGGGGAGATGATAACTGGGGATACTGAAGCTTGAACTTCAAGCTTAAACCCGTTCCCCCAAAATACCCAACCCTTAACCTCCAAGCTTCCAAACCCCAAATTATCATTATCATTTCTCTTACTGTTATCGTTTGTTGTCGTTACTGTTATTGCAATTATCACTCGTAGTGTTATCGCTACTGCTGCTACTGCAATGACTGCGACAACAAATTCTACACGACTACACTACTACTAGTTATCAGTAGTATTAGTGCTCGTCTTGAAATTGACCACGCACAATCACCATCCATCTTACTATCATTAATTATATGAGTCATAGCCACTACTACCACAATTATCATTATCACTGTGATTGTTGTTATTATAGCCCCTCGTGTTATTACAAGTGAAAGATTGTTGTAAAAATATTGTCAATATTCATTGTGATCACCAGTATGTATAAATACTGTGCCATTTTTTGTTTTAGGTAAATGACATAGTAGCTTCCATTTGCTTTTCCCATTCCCCTGTTTACCCATGTATACCCCTGGACCCTATGCATCCCTACATATGCCTAGTGAAGAGGTTATTAAAAGTGAAGCTTCCGCCCTCAAGATAAGAAGGCTTGAGCTGAGAACCCTTAAGCAGAGAACCCCAAGAATATAGTAGGAAATTCTTACTATATTCTGAATGTATTCTTGGGGTTCCCACCTTAAACCCCTATGCCCTAAACATGTTTCAGGGTTCCCATTACAGTCCCTTTCAAGGGCTTCCCTGTTTGGTATTCCCATTGGAGTCCATTTCACCGGGTAGTTAGGAATGAGTCCAGTAAAACGAGCTTGACCGAGGCTCAGTGCAGTTGAGAGCTTGGTCGTCGGCGGGGCCGCCGGCGCGGTGGTCGCTGGGTGATGAACGTCGTTTTTTTTTTGAGTGGGGGGGTGGTTGGGGGGTTTTTGGGCTGGTGGTTTAGGATCGTTTTTGGGATGTCCAGGGCGTAGGGCAAGGTACGTAGGTTCCTGGAGTTGAAGTGCCAAGGTTCTTTGAGGGCTTCGGGGAACCCGCATACGAGTTATGTGGCAACGGAGCAGAAGATACGCAATATAGGGGTGTTTGCAGTCTTCAGGCCCCTCGAGTGGTTGTAACAGTTGTTCAGTTGTTTTTGCCCGGCCATCCTAGATTTGTTTAATTTAGGGTTTAGGGTTCAGGAGTTTTGGGCTAGGCCGAGGCAGGGTAACTACACCCAACTTGCACCCCAAATACCTTGCAGTTTGAAGTTCTGAGAACCCTGCGGTTTCAGAATGTCAAGCAAAGCTGGTGCTTGCAAGATCCTTTATTGCTGGAGGCATGGGGGTAACCTTTTGCGGGTCCTTATTCCAGGCGTGCCCTTTCTGGTCGTGTGTGCTGTTGCCGAACTGCCATGTTGGACCTTTTCTGGAATCTTTTCTGGCAAGCTCAAAAGCACGTTTTCGGGTTTCACCTCCAATTGGGTGCCTTGAGATTGCAAGTCAGCGGAATCTTGGCTTCGCACCTCAAGAACAAGGTCAGCAATCACCAGGCAGAATGTCAGCAGCCCTGACTGATTACAGTGTGAGCTTCAAAGATGCAATGCTTCTTATAGTAATAGTAATATTATTAGTAATAGTAATAGTAATAATGATAACAGCTAATAGTCATAGTAACAACAAAAATAATGGTAATAGTAAAGTTACTTCTTGAGGCCAAGACTGTGATCGCGCCTTTGGCATCTTTGCTGCACTTGCTGGATGACCTGCTATTTCACATTTTGACAGGATGCTGCCTGTGTGTGCAACATGGCTTTGCGGTGCAGAGCGCTTGAAGTGCTGCAACAGCGCTGGTAGGTAAGAACTTGTACTGGCTCGCCATCCGCGATAGTTTTCCTCATGGCGTTGAAAGTTGCTGTTAAGCATGTGGTTCCTTACACCATTTACTGATGGCCGCAGGAAAGAACATAGTCTGCAGGAAAGAACATAGTCCAGGCCACCAAACCTTAAACCTCAATCACAGACATGTTTTGAACACTTTGTAGTTTTTGCTGCTTAGTATAAATTATACCCCCCAACAAGCAGTTCAAGCTGATTCTGAGAGGGGGTTCCAGGGCACGTAAACAAATCCTACGCGCTGAGGATAGAGTTAAGATAATCTACCAGACGGACAAGACGCGTGCCTTCTCCTGGCGTGATGTCATCTACAGACTGACGCTGGGCCTTGCAAAGATAGACAAATTACTACGTGTATGCTTTTCTGTGTTGTATTGGGATGCATGAGCTTCAGCTAGGTTTTAGGGGCTGGGATTTCAGGGCTTCGTATGATTTTGCATCCTTGGCTTTGGTATGATGGAATCTCGACAAAGCAGCCTGCTTTTTTTTGGTTTTATTTTGAGCGTGACACAAATTTTCCTACCTACTCTTCCGAGTATGGCTTTAGAGGAAGGTTTGGGCCAAGCAGCGGTCAGGGTTTAGGCTTTGCAGTTTAGGGTTTAGGGTGTGAGGTTCTTGAAGGGAAGTGTGCCTTGCTATCGTCCGTTTAGGGATAGAGGGCCCAGATTTTGGGAACATCCTCCAGCAATCAACCCTCAAGCCTCAACCCTCCTCGGCGCAACATCTCAGGAAAGAGATCCATGGCTCAGAAGGCGTGTTTTGGGATGCACCTAGCAGTGGTCCTTTACTGTAATGGGTTTGCTTGTGGTTTGTGTGGACGCTGTGTTGTAGTGTTTCCGGTCCCGGAAAAGCAGTGAAGCATGATGGTTCTTCCTGCTCAGGGGTGCTCCCAGCGGGGATCCTGAAGTACACATACGCCCCCAATCCGTTACCCTGAAACCTTAAGCCTTAAGCCTCCTTAGATTCCAAACGCTTACGCATAAAAATCTAAACCCAACACTCACCTGCACTTTCAGACCGTATGCAATCCAAGTTTTCGGTGTGCAATCCAATCTAAGGCAACAGAACCTAAAAAGCGAGCCCTCAACTTAAAACTCTAATCCCTATACCATTTCGCATCTTGCTTGGGGCTGTTATGCCCATAGGTTCTTTTGGGCTGAAGTATCTACATGTCAATTCCATCCTCGACTGGCCTTCGCCATGCTGGTGCTTATATTAGGGTTATGGGGTTATGGGGTTTAGGGTTTAGGGTTTAGGGGGGTGCATCATAGGGTTTATAGGGTTGAGGATTTGTTACAGGGATCCATTCTCCTACTCTTCCACAAGTGCCAGTAAGATTCTAGATCCCGATCTTTCAACCCGCATCATGCCACACAGCTTCTGGCCCTACAGCTAAACCCCAAACCCGAAACCCTAAAACCTTAAACCTGAAACCCTAAAACCCTAAAACCTTAAACCCTAAAACCCTAAACCCTCAACTGCTGGGAAGCCTGCGAATCATCCTAGGGAACCAGCAATGTCAGAATGAAGATAGCGCACCCTGACTAGAAGTCACGGCAAACAAATCTTCCCTAAGCTTAATTGTCCCCAACAAGACTATACCGCAGAGTAATTCCTATAAAGCGGCCTGTAATATTGCAATAAAACCCTATACTCCCACCCCCTCTCCCCGCTGAAACGCCAGCAAGTAAGCCGTCTGGCCCAATTTCTTTCTTGATATGTTTACCTAAGCAGAAAGGTCTCTCCAAGATTTTTGTCTGTAGCCGTAATCCTTAGCTCAAAATCCGACACCCTAAACTCTAGTCCGCATAGTTGGTTGCCAGCATTTTCCCTCCTAATCGCTTTAAACACACAAGTCAATCCCTCCCCAAACCCAATCCTAATCAAACCGGCTCTTACATACAAGCAACCTTAAAGTTACCTTTGGTTAGCTAGGAATGAAGGAATGGATCCGTATAGTAGTCCGTATATAACCCATGATAGTAGTTTCTATTTCCTTCTCCATTCCTCCATTCCCAGCTGACCAAAGGTAAGTAAACCCTAAACCATACATGATGCAACCCAGCCTCCACATGCGCCCTTGTCTCTTCCATTTTCACCTTCAACACTTTTAATCCCAAAGCTAGACATCCCCATGAGCCCTTCCAAGGTACCTAGGGGCACCCCCGACCCTAAACTTAAACGCTAAGCCCAAACCCTAATTTTTTTTGAAGTCTTTACAGTCTTTCAGGCCATCACCCTAAACCCTAAACTCTACACCCTAAATCCTAAGCCTTGAACCCCAAACCCTTAGGTTCCTGGGCTCTGGCGAGGGCATGGCGCAACTCTGCTCCGTGTGGTGCCATACTCCGCGCCTCTCGTCGTTTGCCGTTATGACAACCGTGTTGCAGGTTGAGGCTTTCATTATTTCTCTATGTTTTTGACAGGTGCTGTACGGTTCAAACGTACGGAAAAGACACAAAACATGTTATCTAGGCCTTTGGATAACCAGATTCGTCGGAAACCCGAAAACGGTCATGAAAATCTTCCCTCAAATCAACTTCAAGTTGAAAATTCAACGCAGGCCGAAGTCCCATGATATGACAGCATATCTCCAAAAAAGGTTGTTGTACCCTGGCAAGCCCATTGCAAGCAGAAGTATGCTACCTCTTTGAATGCTCAAAATCCTTACCGTCGCCAGGCAACTGACGACGCCGACAACGACGACGACGACAACGACGACAACGACGACGAGCACGACGACGAGGACGACGACGAGCACGACGACGAGGACGACGACGAGGACGAGGACGAGAAGTACGACGACGACAACGACTACGAGGACGAGAAGTACGACGACGAAGACTATGACGACGACGACAAGGCCTCCGACGACGAGGACGAGGACGAGGAGTATGACGACGAAGACTACGATGATGGAGGAGGCGAAGGACGACGGGAACGACGACAACAACCACTACCATTACCACCACCCCGTTTGGGCTTACTTTCATTCATGACTCGAGTGCGCACGCACGAAACATTGGAATTGAATTTTTTTTGAGGCTGTTATGTGGCAGTCTCTTGCCGATTGTAAAGTTTTCTGAAAATAGCCCTGCTCATGATGGCGATGGTGCTCATGATGATCATGATGATTATGCTCAGGGTAAGGACAATTGATGTGGCAAATCACCTCCGGAGTGTTCTTTCCGTCTGCGCATGCTGATTCCCACAACACATTGTTCATGTTAACAAGAGCAACAGATTGAAAAGGATAACAGCAGCAGCAAAAATGGGAGCAACTTTTGGTTGCGGTATAGCAAATCAAGCCCCGAAGTGTCCTGTCCAAGCACACTCCGACCACACAACACATGAGTCAGAACAACAAGCAAAACATATCTGATAATCCATCCGGTAAAAAAACCCATGAAGCTTGTATAGCAAGACTCACTGGAAGCCTTGAAGCTCCAAGCCTCCTGCCAGCCACCCTCCTCGAATGCCATAACATTCCCATGGTTTGGGTTCTGGGCTATTGCTGTTAGAATGTTGTTTCTTTTGTTTGTTTAGCTCGCTATGGTTCTGCAGGCCATTTGTTACTCTTGCTCACACTACTGGCTGTCTGTCGTTCTTCCTAGGCACATTCCTGCAGTGTTGGTGAAGCTCAAGATTTGGTAGTTCTAGGACGTATATACGGTCTTTGCCGGCAACATGCATGAATATCCTTAGATTTCCTGGAGCTAATCAAGAGGATCATGGGAGATCATGGGAATGTGGCGGAACTTAAGCATGGCAGCAGACTGGAAGCTTTTCCAGCTCCAAGCCCTAGGCGTTTAAATCAGATATAGGCATATATGCATGGAAGGTTTTCGGTGTAATATCGTGATTTGGGACATGTTTTGAAATTCGGGGCTCCTGTTTTGGACTCCGTCTAGTAAGGGTTGTATTATATCGGGGCTACAAGGGAGCCCCCTCATGTGCAGAAAGCCTCACCTTTTGTACGCATCAGTTCTTCTTGATATGCCTGATGTGCTTTCGTCTGCGGGTCCCCCTCACTCCCGATGGAGTAAATCGCTTGGGGGGAGCTGGGTCAGAGTGTCTATCTTAGGGTGGTATTGATGCGAACATCTACGCCGGCAGAACTCTCCAGACTCGAAACCATAAGTTTTGGTCGTATTTTTTTACACTAACTGGATCAATGTTAGGGATCCTTTATACTTTTTGGGGTATGGGATTCCTCATATTTATGAAAAGAGGATCCTTTTTTCTTCCTAGGGTAATGTGGGCTAAGTTAAATCCTAAGCATTAAGTCCAGGTGCCTAGACCGTAAATTTCAATTTGAGATCCACAACCATATTTGAATCCAAAAGCCCAGGACCAGCTTCACGGTCTTTGAACCTTACAAGGCTGGGCACGCTTTTTTAGGGCGAGTGAGGGCTGTTTGAAATTAGAGTCCGTTTGTACAACATGAGGCTTTTCTTTGCTTAGCTCAAGCAGGGAAAATCACTCAAGCAGCAATTTCGCTGTTCTCACTGTAGGACGCAGAAGCGGGGACTGCATTTGGTGAAGGCACCTAATGTCCCAACACAACAATCCTCAACCAGACGCCTTAAACCTGAGGGCTGAAAGTTTCATCTTATGATAGATTTGTTTGCTTGTTTTTTGGTTGGGTTTGGTTGACAGTGTGGCTTCTCTTGCGAGGCAGATCCCAGTTTTGGTGTGTGGTTCGGGTTTTGGGTTTGGGGTTTAGGGTTTGTGTCGAAGTGTGTCTTGCACAGCCTCAAGGTCCAAACCTGAAACGCTTTAGAGGCACAGATGACCGAGAACCTAAGCATTTCTTCAAACCCTAGACCTTAAACCGCATTTCATTGCTTGTACGGAGCCACTCTGAGCAGTAAGCCTTGTATTTGGGTTTAGGCCCCCACCGAGTAATAGATGTGAAAAAGGACTGGAGAGGGATCCCACTATGACTCGGGTTTAGGGTTTAGGGTTTGGGGTTTAGGGGTTTAGTGTTTAGGGTTTAGGGTTCATGGGTGGGTGGGGGCTAACCTAACTTGTATTATCTTCTGCTATTCTGTCCAACACATCTCCCAATATACTGGAGGCCCACATCGAGACATAATCTCTTGTCATGTTTGTTTTCAGCGTTTAGGGTTTAGGGTTGAGGGTCCGAAGCCCTAAACCCCAAACCATCTGAGCATGGCTTCGATGTTGCCCGCGCCCAGTAACACTTCGTTAAGAAATACAATCTGAATATGTAAAGCTCTGAGTGCTAATCCTTTTCCAGACTGTTACTGGCAGGTTCAAGCTACTTATACGCTCAATAAAATTGTACGTAGAACCCACTTGTAGCCATATTAAGCAACTTCTGGGAAGGCTGTATATATGCTCAACCTTCGAATGCTGCTTGCAGGGTCAGGGGGACTTCATAAGCATATCTATAATCCCCATAGGCTAGATAATGTCCTCAGTGGTCCTACTTACCCTGAACTCTGAAACTTAAAGGCTACCTACTTACTAAGTCCCCTGACTCTCCAAGTTTGTGGGGCCCTAAACCCTAAGCCTTAAACCCTAAACCCTAAACCAAGGGTTTAGGGGCAGTGCGTACTCAAGTATGGAAGGCGTGGCTGCGGTACACAGCGCCAGACCTTGGGGATGTGCAGGTACCTGGGTTTGGGGGTTAGGGTTCAGGGTTAAGGGGTTTAGGGTTAAGATTAAGGGTTAAGGGTTGTGGGAAATTCCGGATTTAAGTTCGAGGGTTTTGGGGTTCAGGATCCAGCGTTGTGTTGGGGTTTGGGGTTTAGGTTTCAGGGTTTAGAGAGGCCTGTAGAGTTTTGGGGCTCAGGGTTTCAGCAGGTTTCGGGCTTGGATCTGCAGACTTTCCAGACTTACCTACAACCCTATACCCTAAACCTTGGGTACTGCCCCCATCCAGTAACAGTCTATATTAGGGGTCCTATTAAGGGCTATGTATAGCTATATTATAACTATTATCCAACTGTTACTGAGGGGGGCAGTACTGAACCTAAACCCATAAATGCGCTATGCCATAGCAGCAACTATAAGGAATGCTAGAAAATGGATCATCCAACTCAGGAGCTATGGGTCCCATGAGTTTAGGGTTTAGGTTTAGCGTGCATGGAGTGGGGTGTATGAATTGGCGTGTATTTCTTGGACTCATAATGGCAAATTTGTTCTGGAAACGTTAGTTTTTTTCTGTTTGGTGGAGGAGGGTAAGGATTCAGAACTTCGTCGGTATACTTGGAGAACCAGGAGGACTCGGTAAGTATACATCTAACCCCTACAGGCCACATCTGAACCGCAGTTACCCCATTAAAAGATATTAAAAGCCTATTTACAAAGTCCTGCTATCTCTTTCAAGCCTAAAACCCCCTATATAATCCCCATATATACCCCTGTAATAGTCCCTCTATAATCCCTAAACCCTAAATTGTTTCGGCTTGGAGCTGCGAGACGGTGTGGGAACGAGGATTTAAGAAGTTAGGGTTTGGGTCCCACCCCTCCCACCCCCCAAGGGTTTAGGGTTTAGGGAACCCTAAGCCCTAAACTTCAGGGTTTAGGGCTTAGGGTTTCGGGTTTGAGGCTAAGGGTTTAGGGCTTGGGTTTCTTTTTTTTGCATTTGATTCTTTGCTGAGTGATGCTGGGCTATTCCTGGGAATGATTTTTGGGTAGAAATTGAAAGTAACCTCTAATATAGGGGCCTACGTGAATAATTACCAATATTATGGTTCCATATTCCTTGTATAGTTATAGTATAGGGTGCCTCAAATGGACCTCAAAATGATGTTGGTAATTATTTAGGCCCCTGTAGTATATTACTCCCTGTAGCGCCAGAAGACTTCAAGTTCCCAAAATGTCTCCCCTAAACCCTAAACTCTAGACCCTAAACCCTAAACCCTGAACCCTAAACCCTAAACCCTACACGAACCCTGTGTATCTTGCGGGGCTCGGGATGGTAGTTTGGGACAGGGGTTTGGATTGGGTCAACCCCCCAACCAGTACTGGGTACCACAAAGGATTATTGTAGGTATATCAAGGATTTAGGGGCCATTACTGCAGAGGGATTGACCTAAGCTTTGGGGTACAGAATGTAGGGTAGGGTTTCGGGCTTTGAGCTGTCTCAGCCTGTCTGGTGATAGAAGAGGAACTCGCAGATTTCTAGTGTGAGCTAGACTCAAGACTATCAGGTTTAAGGCCGAAAAAGCCAGGAGCTGGTGGGGTTGAAGGCAGTTTGCAAGAGATAGGGGCGTGGAGATTGGATGTTTGAGAACTGAGGGTCGGGGACCATCTTGAAACTGTCCATTTGGGTGCTGTGGGGCCGTCCGCAGGCTTCTGGTGTAGCTTCTAGAAGGAGGGTTTTGAGAACACCCAACCTGTACTATAGTCATGATAGCGTCCGTTCCCGGCAGATAACTCCAGATGACGTCACGTCCTGAATGTTGAGCGTGCTTCAACCCCTTCCTTGACTCTTTGAACTCATGACGTTTTCTGGCAGACTTCATCAAAAGATCGAGCTAGAGCACTAACAAGGATCACGCCGTAAAGACTGCACATCTTGCATGACCTCAGTTCCTGAAGTAAATGGAATTTCTCCACTCAGCAGGGTAGTTAAGGTCATGCAGCATTCGTTGTATCAACAAACGCAGGTTCGATTTCTGGCTGGTGCCGCGGCGGGTGCAACAGCCACCACTCTGACTTATCCGCTGGACTTGCTCCGAGTTCCTTGCCTTTTAACAGGGCTTAAGGTTTAGGGTACAGTAATAATCCATTCTCAACAGGGTTTAGGGTTTAGGGTTCAGTAATACTCCATTCTCTCCAAGATTCGCATCAAGGCAAACTCCATAGATGCCTTTGGGTTGTGGAGGCTCATGTAAGGTCCAGCTAAACAGCTTGAGATTGCTTAAATATGGTTCCACCCCACAAAAAAGAACATGTGCGTGCAGGAAAGGGCCCTTCGGAGCCCCTAAGTTCAAAACCCTAAAGCCCTTAGAGTCCAAGTCAGGACCCCTGGGATCGTGACCATCACCCACATGATAGCTTCCCTAAACCCTAAACCCTGAACCCTAAACCCTAAACCCTAAACCCAAATGAGGGGTCGCCTTGCTGGAATCCTAGGCATTGCAGTGTTTGCCTTACTGGTTCTTAGTAGGGAGTAAGGGAATGTACTCTCTACATACTCCCTGTAACATTTGGGTAGTTCCCAAAATAGGGGTCCCATTTTGGTACTCCTTCATATTCGGTGCCGTAATAAAATCTATAGCCGAAAAGGGTCCATAATTTTGAGAATTACCCATACATTCCTTTATTCTCTACTATGAACCAATAAGTTCGGTGTATGTAAGAGCTCCAAAGTACCCCGGCTAACATTGCCTTGCACCACAGTTGACTGAGGCTCGTATGGCTGCACACCAAGGCGGGAGAGCCATTTTGGCGCTGCTTAGGGTTTACTGGAAGCTCCGTGAAAATAATTTTCACATTTCTGTTATCTATAAACCTAGTAGCCAGCTGCAATTTCTAATTGCTACCAGGGAACTTAGAGTTTGTTTGAGGTTTGGAGTCATTGGTTTACGGTCTAGGCTGCATTTAGTGTCTACTAGGGTTTCGGGTTGACACATGACGCTTTACACTGCAACTAGACGTGAAGGTGGGAATGCTTAGGACTTCATCTTCTAAGGTATTAGACCTCATCTTCTCTCGATAGACCTGTGGAGCCATAATTGTTGCTATCAGGAATACATTGGAGTTTCCAGTCTTCAGGTACCACTTGTAGGAGCCTCCGAAGGTTTAAGCATTTTTTTGGAAATGCCCTACACAATCGCCAGTCTTCATACCATTTTTCGCTGTCGTTTCCCGTTTGAACCTCCATGATTGGGCCCGTTTTTCCCTGTGCCCCTTTAGAAGGGACCCAGAGTTTCCCGAGCCCCCTCTACCCTAAACCTCAAACCCTATATGGGTGGTTGTCAAAATTATGGTGCCTTTTCGGGTACCCTAAATATTAGGTGCCGTACTATAAGGATCCAGAAAGGCATAATCTTGACATCCACCCATATCCGATTATGTCCCAATCTAGTTTCCGTTTCATTTTCAAATCGTCTGATTTTCCAACATTAGAAGCACCCCTTCGCCTTATAATAGGTTTCCCAAAATGAGGGGTGCCTCTTTGGGGAGCCCCTATGACAGAGATTATAGTATTTGCAGGTCTATACTGTCTATACTGGGGTCCCCCAAGTTAGGGAATTTTCATATGGACTTTTCAGGCTATCCTGTAGTTGAGTCTATGTGTCTCCACCCGGCTGTCTATGTGCGCAACTCCCAGAAAACGAGATGGGCTTTTCTCAGAAGATTTTTTTTGGAATCTGTAATAAGTGAATCCCTAAGTATTCCCGAAAATATCCCTAGGGTCCCAACAGCCCCTTTTCTGGAGAAATTTCCAGACGTCACGAAGCTATGGATCTGCTTTGGGGTCTAGAGGGTAGGACTCTGCCATTTGTCGGACCAAACATAGGGGTCTCCAATATCGACTCCAACATACAATAATCCGTATTGTAGGGCTTCCCAAAAACGGTGCCTCTGATTTTCGGAAACCGACATTTCTGCCCCTGCAGAAAAGTCCTTCATCTTGAGAAATACACATATCAGAGCGGGTAGCTTCAAAGATCTGGAATGTTCCACTTTTCCTCTGAACCCTAAGCCTTAAGCCCGTAAACCCTAAACCGTAGGATTCGGATGCGCGCAGGGGCTCGTGATTCCTGATAAGATATTATCACCTGAGACTGCAGGTTTTCTTTTGCTTTGGCTGTTCCAGGGCTTAATTCAGAAGCCAAAAAACTTGGGTGAAGCTACTAAGGAAATATGATGAAAGGGTTTAGGGTTTAGGGTCATAGCCGGGACCCAATGTGAATCAGGAATTGCTGGCCACCCCACGTGCTTCGGTTGCCAAGCCCCCGGATCTTTACTGAAGCCTAAGCCTTAAACCTGAAAGCCAGGGGTTTAGGGTGTAAGAGTTTCGGGTTTAGGCCTAAACCTGATGCCTAACCCGCTTCATGTCTAAGCTAAGTTGGTAAATTGGCGTCAACCCCTCAACCCATGATGGTGGATGATAAAATGCTACATGACCTTAATCGATAGTTTCCATAGATATGGGGAACCAAAATAGACCCAATATGCTTCCTCATTTTAGGAACCCCAACAGTGGTACCTGTAAGTCGGGAACCCCGCCCCAATGCCTTTCTATTGGGGAACTGCTGTATTAGTAGTCAACCAGATTTTCAGATCAACAGGATAAGCCCCTCAACCCTCAACCCTAAACCCTAAACCTTAACGCTGCGAGAGAGGCACCGCTGCTTATGACGGATACCTCCGTGCCGTGTCGCAGATCATCCGCGCGGAGGGCGCGTTGGCACTCTGGAGTGGCCTCTGGATCAATGTTAGGGATCCTTTATATGATAGCCTCCCTTAGGGAAAAGGGTTAAGAATCCCCCTGCCCCTAAGCTGGATCAATGTAAGGGATCCTTTATACTTTAGAGGGTATGGGTTTCCTGATACTTATTTGGTAGTTTCCCAAAATAAGGGGACCCCCAATATAGACCCCAACATATTACAATCCTTAATATTAGGACCCCCAAAATGGTACCCCTAATTTTGGGAAACCCCCATTTATGTAAAAAGGATCCCTTTTGCCTTTTTTCTTCCAACCCTAAACCCTAAACCCTAAACCTTAAACCTTAAACCCTAAACCCTAAACCGTAAACCCTAAACGGGTACTGTGGGCTGAGGCCTGAAGCCGACACTCTTAGGCCGGATGCCGAAGGGTTCATGGAATTAGGGTTTAGGGTTTGTGTTTAGGTTTTCGGGTTTAGGCTTTAGGGCTTTAGGCTTTAGGGTTTAGGGTTTAGGGTTTAGGGTTTAGGGTTGAATTAGGGCTTCAGGCTTGGGGTTTCAGGGCTTGGAGGCGAGGTTTGACAGGCTCTGGAATCATGGGTTCGGAGTTCAGGGTGTGAGGGAGTAATGGACCTTCAGCTTACTTAAGAGCCTCCGGCTCAGTCCGCCGACCCAGAGGCGGAGAAAGCACGAAAGCCTAAACGCGAAACCTTGAGGGTTTTCAGCGGCTGGCACGAGACCAATAGATAGGCG
>CAJNIZ010026681.1:0-14345 GCA_905231905.1 Symbiodinium pilosum | reverse complement strand
TACCCCTGCATTTTAAACCCTAAAGCCCTAAACCCTAATCTCTAAACCCTAAACCCTACCCCTGCATTTTAAACCCTAAAGCCCTAAACCCTAATCTCTAAACCCTAAACCCTCAACTGGCAAGGCGACTCATGCATGCCCCTGCTCAGGCTGCCACCTGGTGGCTTCCAAGCACTTGTAATGGTTTTAGGGTTTAGAGTTTAGGGTTTAAGGTTTAGGGTTTAGGGTTTAGAGTTGAGGGTTTTTAGGGTTTAGGGTTTTAGGGTTTTAGGGTTTTAGGGTTTTAGGGTTTTAGGGTTTAGGGTTTTTAGGGTTTTAGGGTTTAGGGTTTAGGGTTTTTAGGGCTTCCCCAAACTCAACTGCTTCCCAAACGACGGATTCAAGGCTTAGGCTTTAGGGTTTAGGGTCTAGGCTTATAGGGCTTAGGCTTTGGACTAGCAACAGTAGTAGGAGAGTCACGGTCAAATGATAATATGTACTAGTAGTAAAATTATAAACAGCAGTAGTAAAGAGCAGTAATAGGACTAAGAGTAAGACTAGTACCAATAGTACTAATAGCAAGAATGGAACCATAATAATAATGGCAAAACTACAAACAGAAGTAGCTAGTAGTAAGAGCGATAATAGTAGTAAAAGTACTAATTAAAAACGGAGTCAGAGTCACAAGAATAGTAATATGAGCAAAAATAGGAATCATAGTATTCATAGTATTAGTAGTAATACTAGTAGTAATTGTAAGAAAAGCAGAAAAGTAGTAATCAGTAAGAATTATGAATAGTACGAATAATTCCATAATGGCAAGGGTAGAGCTGATAGGAATGTTACATCAATAGTCAAAGCCATAGCAATAGTAATAGCATTATCACTAGTAGTACTACTAGTATTTTCAAAATTACTCACATCCAGGTTAGTCGTAAGAGTAATGCTGGCCGTAGTAGTAACAGGAATGGTGCCAGTAATAGCAGCAGTGTGCTCATTTTTCTTAGCTGAGTTGGTAACCTTTAATCTCTGGGGGACGCTTAGGTACGTCAGTAGACACGGACTTGCATCAATCTACCGTGTTATATGTGGTAGTTTCCTAACATAGGGGGACCCCAACATAGACCCCAAAATAGTCTTGTCCTTCTTAAAAGTACGCCATAAAGGTATAGTATCCCTAATCTTGTGAAACCACCGTAAAGCCCAATTAGATTCAAAGATTGGAATTTGGAGCCAGGAAACCCAACAGCTAGGTTTCAATGGCATCCTGCTTGAAATCGATCTCGCTCTTGCGTGTGGTTCCATGTTTGCTGCAGAAGGCTGGTTGCTAGAGCTTCTTTAACTCAGCCATGTCTGCAAGAATGCCTGCATGGGAGTTACTCCAACATGATTCCCAGTTCCTCGCTTTTGGAGAAGCTCCCATGTATCTGCTTGCCGCTGCGAGTGTCAAGATGAATTTCCAAAAGCTACCCTCCCTTCAAACTACCAAGAACCCTTGCTAAGAGAGCTAATGCTAATCGCTTTCCCCCTAATAGTGACCTCCTCTAATACTGAATATTCTCCCGGTATTCTATGGGAGTTTTCATTACTAGGAGGTGGGAGGTCATTCTGAAGGGGGGGATCAGCAGGGACTATGTCTACGGATGTTTAGGGAGTAGGTAGAGTTGCGTAGATTGTGGGGGTTTAAGTTTTACCCTCCTGAACCTTAAACCCTAAACCCTAAACCCAGTACAAGAAAATTCCAGTCAAGACTGTTGTTCAACTTGGGGCTTCATGTCAATGATGCGATTTCCTGGTCTTATATGAACTATAGACTAAACTCCCAAAAGAGGTGTTACTAGGGGATTATGTAGGTGAGTATTATAGGGGTTATGAAGGGGGATACTAGGAGATTAGACTATGGCTCATATTAATGCTCTGTGCGAAGCACGTTTATTCTTGAGGAAATGCGAGTAAGATCCTCCCATAGTCCTAATTCCCCATATTCCCGTTGTGTTATGCTATAATACATATTTGGAATATTCAATGCTGGGGTGGGGGGTGCTGGAGGGCTCTGAGGCAAGCTCTGAATTCTAAGCGATATGGTAGTTTCCTTTTTTCGTTTTCCTATATACCCCGACATATACTCAAAAGTCGCTTTAGTGCACGGCGATTCTAGAATATCATTGCGGAAATGAAGCCCTAAACCCTTAAGATTAGTTTCGGGGAGGGTAGGGACTCCGCTTTAGGAGCTTTCTTCTGTAGGACCGCGCGTTCCAAAAATCTTCCCTAGCCCTGTAAGCGGTCAGGGTTTGGGGAGTTTAGGGTTTCTACAGGGTGTAGGATTAAGTGCTTAGCATCTTGGGATTGCTTCCGGAAAACTCCACTACCATTTGCACCATTTTGAGTCGAGCTCCCATGTCGAGAGTGTTTGCGAAAAAGGAAAGTTCCACTAGGATTCAGATTTAGGGGGCTTGGGAAGTGCTTGGCCATGAAGCTGCCGTCTCAGCACCTGCGGATCTAGGCTTGAAGCATTAGTTTGGGTCAGTTCCCCACCTAGTCATGGGTACCACAAAGGACTATTTAGGTATATTGAGGCCCTATGAACTCCATATTTAAGAGCCATTACTGCTTAGGTGGGTTGACCTGAACTTGAAGGTTCAGGATAGTTATAACTTTATTTAGACCCCCCCAGCTACTAATTGTGACCACCCGAGATAAAGGCGATCAAATTATAGGGTCCCTATTGGCACCTGAGTCAGGAGGGGATTACCGAAGGAGCTCCCCTAAGTTGATGATGCTTAAGGGAGAATGGGGGAGCGGATCTTTACACTACCCATTCATCTCTAAAATTATCTAGATAGTCTCTATATCCACTCCTTTCGCTTGTAAACAAGCCTCAGTAGGGGAGTAAGCGCAGCCGAAAACAGTGCCCATGAAAGCAATAGAGTCAAGTTCCAGGTGGAGTTTGCGCAGTCTTCCTAAGCATCAGCTGTCAGTTGAGTCCTCCGGCATGGTGGCGACGATGTCTGTTGCACTACTTTGTAGGGTTTAGGGTTTAGGGTTTAAACTTCCCGCCCATGTCAACAGCACATTGGGGAAGTTGAGCTACCCAACAGCTTTGCAACTCAAACCTTTGAGAGGAATCTGAAGAACAGATTCCGCACAACGATCTGTTCGGAGTTCGCTTTGTGGAATTCTGGGGGAGGGTGAACCATCCCGCAAAATTCAGCTGGGACCCTGTCCTAAGTCGTAAACCCTAAACCGCACCCTATAAAGAGTACTGTTCTTGTTTTTTTAAGTTGGGGCCTGCTGGGCTTCCATGTTGCTTTTGGAGAAGCTGGGGTGTGGTGTTTAGCGCCGGTGTAGGCTTTATGGTTTGGGGTGCGCCCGAAACCCGAAGCCAGAAGCCCACAACCTGAATCCATGTGGGACCAGGACCCTAAAACCCTAAACCCTAAACCCTAAGACACTTTCAAATTTGGGCGCGGGCAGAAGTCTCATGCCGCAGACCTTCAAGACTTAGCCAGCAGTCCAAAAGCAATTCAGTCTCATGATTCCTTGGGTTTAGGCTGTAGGGTTTAAGGGCTTAGGGTTCAGGGTTTAGGGTTTAAGGGCGTAGGGTTTAGGGGTCAAAGTTGAGGATCGTTTGAAACGTTCTTTACATTGCAAGCCGACAGAAGGAGTTTAAAGGTACTTTTTAAAACTTTCCCAAGTTGTAACTCGTCTCAGCCTCTACCGTTCTGAGATCCTTAAAGGGACTCTACTGGGAACCCCAAATAGGGAACCCCAAGAATATAGCAGGAATATAATGGAATATAAGGACCCTGGTAGGTATATTCCCATTATATACCTACTATATTCTTGGGGTTCCCGGTTTGGGGTTCCCAGTAGAATCCCTTTATTCCTGCATTGCTCCCCGTATGTGCTCCCCATGGATCACAGATGAGGCCTGGTGAGATCTGTGCAGATTTTTGTTTGGGGCTCGTTAAGGGGGTGTAGTATAGGGTCCACATGATGAGCCACTAGCTTTTGGTGGTTGTAGGGAATGAAGATTGAGGGAATGTGTCCTTAGAGTAGTCTTCACCCTTCAGGTAGTCACGAATTCAATTTTGTACATTGCTAGAATCTGCTATACACCTGTGTAACTTGGAGCCAGCCCCCGCAATACTACGCCCCCAATTGGGCTTTATCCGCCCTATTGGTAGCTGCATATGTCCAAAGGCAAGAAAACTTCTTCGGAGGGTTCTTATAGTAAGGAATCGCATTTGAGGGTACTCAAGGGGGACGTGTATTTTTGCACCTTAAACTCTAAACGGCCCTAAACCCTATTGGAGACCTTTGTTTGTTTGCTAGCAAGTCTAGCTGGTCCGGTTCCCTAACACCAGATATTGGATTTTCTCAACGAGCCCCCTATCCCTTTGTAGTTTCCGTTGTCCCTTTGATCCCTGAGGGCCTCTTGAATGTTATATGCTGGGCTATCTACGCAATGGTTGATTTTGGGTTCGGGTTTGAGATCTTCTCTGGACAGTCCAGCATGAAGATGATGGCGCCACCATGGCCTTGAGAATAGGGGTGACTCCTTCTGGTGTAGGGTCAATGGCTAATTGGGTTGAAGGACTCTTTACCATATCAGGGTTTTACCATTCAGAATAGTAGGTAAATAGCCCTACCCCTGAACCGCCAGTCCTTCATTTTCCATACACTTCAGCTCTTTGGCGCTTGTTAGGAAAAGAGAGAATGGATCCCTACAGTCGCCCTTCTACAATCCCCAAGAAAAGTCCTGAAAACAAGTTGATCGATCCCTACCAAGCACCCTTCACCTTGAGCTAAACACATTGTCTAGCCCATCCTCCCACTTCCAAAGCCCCCTAAGCCCTAGACCTTAATCCCTTAAACCTAAGCCCCAGACGGTCAACTCTAAACCCAATACCCTTAAACCCCTAAACCCCAAGCCCTAAACCATCCTAAACCCTATGTAACCCCTTCCATATAACCCCTAGTACCCCTTTAAACCAACTTTTGGAGAAGTCGCCAAGGTCTGATTGCTGTCAACATGGCGCCTGGCACTTCCTGCAGGAGACAGTTTGGCTAAATCATAAGGTTTGTAGCTTACGGTTTAGGGTTTAGGGATCTAGGCTCCAGGGTTTAGGGTTAGGAATTTAGGGCTTTGGGGATTCGGGGTTTAGGGTTTAGGTTTTAGGGATTTAGCGTTGCCGGATTTAAGTTTTAGGGTTTCGTTCAGGCATACGCAGGCCGACTCCATTTTCAATGTCGGCCTTACCAGGGAACCATCAAGCGTGGACATGGGGTCACTCTGGTAGCTTAGTATAGTCCCTCATATGGTCCCTAGTAAGGAGCCCATGTCGATTACTTTTCTGGGAAATATTTTCTGCAGCTCATATAAGAACTCTCTAAGACCTCCCTCAGGTCCCGTATGGTCTCCTCATACGGAGCCCACTTTGGGTTTCCTTACTTAAGGATTTCGGGTTCAGGGTTGGGAAGTTGAGGGCCCTAAACCCTAGTCCCTAAACATAACAGTTCAGGAGATGGCAGATAGATTCCCGGGATTGGCTTGCAGGGTTTAAGGTTCGGGCACCCATTGGAGTAATCTTAGTGCTATTTTTAAAGTGATGGGTTCAGGGTTTAGGGTTTGGGGTTTAGGCTCAAGAGTTTTGGGCGTAGGATTTAGGGGTTTTGGTGTGGCCTATGTGTTCTGGGCATAGCAGGGTGCAAACTCCAAGAGATGGAAGGATTGTCTCAGACAATTGCAGGCTAGGGATCGGAATGTATGGTTAGGTAACCCACAAAACCCCTAAATCCTACAACTTGTATCCCCCATATAGCCCCTACAACCCCTTTGGAAGTGGCTGGCCTTGCAAGTGAACCCTGGCCCCGAACCCTAAACCCCAATCACCCTAGTCCCCAAACTCCAGACAATAATCCTTAAACCCTAAACCTTAAATCCTAGACCAGAATCCCTAAATCTTAAACGCGAAATCCTTGGTCATAATCCCTAAGCCCTAAATCTTAAATCCTGGACCATAGTCCCTAAATGTTAAACCCTAAACCCTGAACCCCAACTGTACACCAGGAAGCTGAGAACGCCTCCAAGGCCTCAGGGAAAGAGAGCTTACGATTGAGGGCCTTCAGGGTCTAGGGCTTAAGGTTTGGGGTCTAGGGTTTATAGGTTTTGAGGTTTAGGGTTTCTAAGTTTTTAAGGTTCAGAGTTTAGGGTTACGGGTCTATAGGTTTTGAGGTTTAGGGTTATGGGTCTCCAGGTTTTTAACGTTCAGGGTTTAGGGTTTATTGGTTTCAAGCTGTAGGGTTTAGGGTTACGGGTCTGTAGGTTTTAAGGTTTAGGGTCTAGGGTTTATAGGTTTTAAGGTTGAGGGTTTAGGGTTCATAAATTCTAAGTTAAGGGTTTAGGGTTTAGCCCAAGTTGCCCAAAAGAATGCGTCGCTATACCCTTGAAACTTACTTGGGTCATGTAGGGAATCAGGAAGTATAATCCCTATACAGTCCTTATATAACATATTCTCTATTCCTGGCTGGCCATCAGTACGTAAAATTGGGAACAGTTACCCAACCTTATGGATCGACTTGCGTTCAAGGTAGGGTACTTGGGCTTGTTCAGGCAAAGTTCAATATCACTTGGTATGTACTGTAGGCTTTAAGTTCTTGGGTCTATACTTCAGTGATTCTAGTGTGAATGGAGACCAACAAGTATGACAGAAGTGTTATGAGCTCCCCCAACAAGACTAGCTGTTAATGTGTTACGAACTAGGCTTTCAGCCATCACTCTTCAGCATTCAAAACGGTCTCGGAGGTAAGGCTCAAATCCTCTTGGGGTTGAGACCTCTAAATCTATATCCATCTTCATCTTCATCATCATCATCGTCATCATCACGATGGGTAGTGTCAGCATTATCGCGGTTATCGCTGTGGCTATGATGCACAGTATCATTGTGCCTATCGGTGGGTGTTTTGCTTTGCTCCATGGAAAGCCAGCGAGCTTTTACGAGAACCGCTGATTACTTCTAACCTTGTGGCATCGTGCGATTGCCTGCATGATGAATAGAAGGCTTTGCATGGGCCCTAATCCTGGACCCTAAAGTCCGCTGTATCTTCCTCTAATCCATTTAGAGTTGGTAGTCTTCACGTAGTAGCGATGCAGATTCGGAGGCAGGGACTTCGCTTTCGCCAATTGATTCTTGGGATAGTTCCCACTAGTTGCCTGGCAAGCAGTCCATAGTTTTTTGGGAGGAACACATTTCCGAGGTACCCGCACCAACAGCACGCTCTGGATGTGTCAGGCTGTAGAGCTTCCACTCATCCTCTTCGTTGTTTGTCACAGACTGCATGCATAAACCCCGACGCTCAAACGGATTCAAAAACCCTAGCTTCCGCAGTGTAGTAATGGTGGCCATTTTGTTGGGTTTCCATGTTTTGGATCCATTGGGGGTTCTGGACACGACCACCAGAACGAGCACAGGATTGGGCAGACTGGGGCTACACCCGCGGGTGTCCTAAAATTAGGGTACTTCTTTTGGGGGTCGCAATATTAAGGATTATAATATTTTTGGGTCCCCTTATTGTGGGAAACTACAATCTCCCCCTCCCCCTCCCCCTCTTCTTCCTCCTCTACTCCTCCTTCTCCAACTCCTCCTTTACCGATTACAATGGGTTTAGGGTTTGAGTTTGGGGTCTGGGGTTTCAGGTATAAGGTTTAGGATGTACGGTTCAGTACAGTCAGAATACTTTCATGTCAAGCTCTTGTTTCCACAACAGGCAAACGCCGCACCAAAAGCCACGGCCACCATGGCTAGCAAAGTGGCGAAGACATTAATCCACTTGCAGCTCAGTAAGTAGAGTTATAACTCTTCTGAGATACAGAATAATCTCAGCGATCACAGTTTAGCAAGTCCCCCTGACCCTCCTTGTGTCCTCCTGCCCAGGGTGGCCATTGGAAAGTTGTGCGTGTGCCTTAGAGCCTCCCCAAAAATGGAACCTCCCAATAATATTCTACTTTCCCCAATGTAGTGATGGGCTCATTCCAGGGCGGGTTCCATTTTTGGATCCTTTATGGTGTCCGGGGAGCCTAGGGGTACTTTTTTCAATGTTGCTGGGAAGCCGTTTAGTGTCAGGCTTTGGGCTTAGGAATTGGCATTTGGGTTTAGGGCTTAGGGTTAAGGAGTCTGGGCCTAGGGCTTAGGCTCAGGAACTCTGGTTTTCGAGTGTAGGGTTTTGGTATCCCCGATTTAATAAAGGATACATGACGAAATATTTATGACTATAGGGGTGGCCCTAAACCTAAAGACATATAGGGTTATTTTAGGGGTATGTTAGGGTGAGATGGGCGTTGTAATGGTGTTATTTGGCCTTATGTGTGGGTTATAATGGGGTACTTCACCTAAGCCGTGTTACGGTTTTGAGGTTTCCATTTTTGTGTTCCATACCACTTCATAACTCTTCTTGAGGGGAGGGGATTACCAAGCTTGTTTTTTGCTTCACTTCCACCAGCTTGTCGAATTGGTGCACACCATCTGCTTGGTTCAAAAAACATTCCACTTGCAGGGTCAGGAGGTTGCGGCAAACATCTGCATAACATGCATAGCTGGAATTTTGATGTTGTTGGATCTAAGTATTTAAACCCCTAAATCCATACTTACTAAGACTTACTATGTCCCCCTAAGCCCTAAACCCTAAACCCTAAAACCTAAACCCTAAACCCTAAACCCTCCAAGTAGAGGCCCCAAGTTCATCCAATGAACTCCCATGTAACCTTCGCGTTTTGCCCAGGTTGTTCGAAAGAGTTCCCCGAGAGGGGAATATGTATATGGGTGGTTGTCAAAATTATGGTCGTTTTTGGGGTCCCTATTATAATACGGCCCCTAATATTTAGGGTACCCAAAAAGGGACCATAATTTTGACAACCACCCATATATATACAGATCAGCCGTAAACCTTAACCATCTAATGGCATTGTAGTTTCACATTTTTTTTCCGGCTGATGAAGTGTCACGCGACTGTGGGACCCAGTGTGGCATGGATCACTGCCTGTTGCCATTGTTTTTGTGATTTCAGGAAAGTGTGTGGAACTGAAACATGTGCCCCAAATTTCATGACTCCATGTGATAGAGGCTGGAAGATGTGGGTGCAGAGCTTTGGAGATAATCTGAGACTGTAACTACTGTCATTCTCTTTCTTGCGTTGGCGTTTATTGCTATACTGTTTTTTCTGCAGAGACATCTATGCCTAGGCCCCTTGCAGCTGCATGTTAAGGGCTGACGTCTTAGAAGCAAATTAGAAGACCCTAAACCCTGAGCCAAGGACTCGCTGCAGCAACAAGGGCTCTTGACTGGTGCTCTAGCGGTTTAGGGTTTAGGGTTTAGGGTCTAAACTTGCTTCTATGTAGAAGACATATATCATCCCTACACACTCCCAACATATCCCTACACGCCCGTTTTGAGAACCAGGCTGATGATGGCAGACCGGGCATTTGACTGCCATACACAAGCCCGTCCCAAGGGCCGAGGTGACATCAGGCAGGGTGGATCAGAATGGTCCAGTCCTCAGTCGAATCTGAGCCATTAGCGGATATACTTCTCAATTTCTACCTCAGTCAAGATCAATAAGGAGGAATTTTGAAGAATTGTATCGCAGTAAAACATGAACCAGGGGTCATACACGTAAAGAGCATTAGTAGCCCTCGTCAGAGTTGTAATTGTAGCAGTAGCGGCTGTAGGAGCAACCGGATGAGAAGTTGCACAAAGATTGCATCATGCTTGTTGGAGGTTTCTGTTTGCAAGAGATGTGGACAGTTGATAAGCCTGGTAAACTCCCAAAAGCCTTGACTCTACCTATGATTTGGAGACTGTTGGGAACCCCGTTTTGTCCTTGAGGGGTCCGGGTCTCGAGGTTTAGGGTTTAGGGTTCAGGGTTGGGGGGTAACCTTACCTTTTCAAGCCCCAAGCTGGGATACTACAATACCTCGAAAATTGCGGGAACTGAAAGCAAGTGGAAAGCCCCAAGCCCTAGCTCACCAAATCCTTCGACCGTCCCAAAGTTTTTTTGGGCTGACTGTAGTCTCAGCGAGTATGCGAGGTTTGCAATGTCTCAGGGCTAGCATATGTTGACATCAAATAGTATTTCCGGCGATGACCCAATACAATAAACCTTACAGAATACATTGCGGAATCCCTACGACGGCTTGAGGCTGTTTGGAGCACGCCAGCCAACTATGATGGGAAGAGTTCCTTTTGGATGGGATACCGTAGTATTCCCTTAAAGGTCCCAACCCCAAACCTCAAGCCGTGCCTGGAGAGCTGATAACTTCTCATGTTAGAGTATGGGCCCCTAATGGGCCCTCAGGCCTTTTAGCCGGACTCTAGGGAACCTCGAGGGTACATATAGGGTATGTAGTAGGGAAAAGAGGATCCCGAGGTTAAGGGCCCATACTAGGGGCCCATGGTTTCAACCTTATTTGCGGGCTACTTTCCCCTTTGCAGGGTTCCGGGTTCCTTATGAAACGAGGTTATACTAAAAAGTGAGGAACCTTTGTAGGCCTAGGTTTCTAAGGAGCCTTGTAATAAGGGTCTACTTCCTCGAAATTTCCTACTACTTCAAGGTTCAGGCAGCCTATTCTTTGCGGCAAATAGGATTTCCAAGCAAACCCGAACTACCTAAACCTTAAACCACTGAAGCCGCAAACCAGGAACTCTATATTCCAAACCCTCAGTAGTAAACTCGGCTCGCAGTTGCGAAAAGACCGGTGAGTGAGAAAATGTGAGGGCAAGAAGACAACGGTGAAGGCCCACGCCACGTCAATCCGGATGAAAACCAGGTTCCAACAGACTGCCCCCCCCCCAGTAACAGTTGGATATTATTTATAATAGGGTTATATCTAGCCCTTAATAGGACCCCGAATATAGACTGCTACTGGGTGGGGGCAGTACCCAAGGTAAACCCTAAATCCCCTAAAACCTACACTCTAATCCCAATATAGCCCCAATATAATCCCCATACCCCTTGTGGTTTCCATTTTATTTTCCATTATCCCAATATACCTCTAAAGCCCTAAAGGGTAAAATCTAGGTCACAGCAGCTCTGCGAGCTTCTGGGCACCAGGGCAGAGGCTTTGCTCCATTTGGGTCAGTGCGCCGAGGGGGGGGGTGGTAGGGATTTTGGGACTTTGTGATTTTGGGACTGGGATTTAGGGACTTAGGGGTTTTAAGACTGGGATTTAGGGACTTAGGGGTTTTGGGATTTTGGGGATCTAGGGTTTAGGGGTTTTAGGGATTTAGGGTTTAGTTTGGGTTGTAGGGTTTAGGATTCAGGGTTGGGGTTTTGGATCAGGGCTCTTTGCCGGCTCCGTGGCTGCCTGTGGTTAGGCCTAGATGGCTCCACAGGTTGGCTTTGCGGGTGAAGGTGTGCCAGACGGAGAGATACATGGAGACCCTGAACAAATTAGGGGTTTAGGGTTTAGGGTTTAGGGTTTAGGGACTCTCCAGACCTAAGCCCTAAATCCTGACAGCTTATAGAGCACAACCCTCACCCCGAAACCATCCAACCCCAATACCCAAGAGCAAAACCAGGAACCCTCTACCCCAAGCCCTAGACCCTACACCCCAAGCCCTAAACCTCCAAACCCCAATCAGACTATACCTCGTATAACCCATTGTAGTAAAGTAGTTTCCATTTTCTTTTCTCTTATTCCCATATAACCCCAACATAACCCTAATAGTATTCTATCTGCTTAAGGGGGACTATAGCCCCAGTATATACCAAATTGTAGTATAGTAGCTTCAAGGGAAGGATGCCAAGGCCCTGCATACTTGGTAATTAGAAGGGAATGGGGCATGAGGTTGTTAGGAACTCATATTTGGGTGGTTGTCAAAATTTTTGGTCCCTTTTTGGGTACCCTAAATATTGGGTGCCTTATTAGAATAGGGATCCACAAAGGTACCATAATCTTGACAACCACCCACTTGGGGATAGGAACTGCCATGGGGATTCTTGCTTCATTTGGTACGTGGGGTTTCCAAAATTAGGCGTACCTTTTCGGGGATCCCCCAGACAAAGGCCCATAGCATATTAGGGTCTATATTGGGGTCCCCTTATTTTGGGAAACTACCACATTACGTAACAAAATCGTCTCCATGTTCTTTTGCATTCCCATGCCTACTAGCCACCACGCTAAACCCGAAACCCCAAACCCCAAACCCTAAGCCCCAAACTCGAAGCCCTAAACCCCAGACCCTTAACCCGAAACCTTACACCCTAAACCCCAGACCCTTCTTCTTAAAACTTTTCACCCTGAGTCCCAAACCCTAAACCTCACTAACCCCTAAACTCCTAAGTCCCTAAATACATTGGGCTCAGCTCATCATGATCATGCCCTAAGCCCCTCAACGCTCAACCCCTAGACCCTACACCCCACATAATTAACATTCAGGTACAAGCGCGCCCTGGTCGATGCTTGCGCTGCGGTCCACTTCGTCCCAGCTTTCGAGTTTAGCAAGGCCTCACCTATCTTTGTGAAATTTGTAGCGGTTATATGAGCTACAGTCTAAACCCCTTAAAAGGGAGTTATATAGGGTAGAGGGTATAGGGTTTAGGGTCCAAACTCCTTAAAGGGGGTTATATAGGGGATTCTATAGGGGTTATTCAGGGGGATTTTAGGGGAGTACTAGAGCAGGTGTGAAAAAGAGATACTACGAGCATAGACTATAGTTCCCATAGGGTTTACAGGGGTTGTATAGGGGTTATAGCGGGGATATAGCGATTGTGAAGGATCTTGATTTTTTCTGCGGGCTTCAGGGGTTTTTAGTTGTTTCCTTCGCTTTTTAGGGTTTCTCGGGTGTCTCGGGGTGTGAAGAGGCTTCCGGAGGTTTAGTTTCTTAAAGGGCTTTAGGGATTTTTGGTGTGTGGTTTAGGGGTTACAGGTCTTGGGGTTATGTAGAGATATTCAGGGTGTTCAAGGAGATTATCGTAATAATGGAGAATCAGATGGAAAATGCCATGGCATAGGGAATGCATACTTGGACTGTGCAGGGGTTTGTACAGGTTTCGGGGCTAGGCAGCAAAAAGCACAAGTTACAATGAGGTAGCATTCGAAAGTCTATTGTATATCATTAGGAGAGAAAGCTAGTGTCTCGTCATGTACTCATGTGGCATGACATAGGGATGTGGGAGTAAGGGTGCAGTTTATGACGCTGAGGTGTGGGGTGCATGGTGTAGGGCGAGGTTTTCTGGGTTATTCGAGGTCCCGAAGAGTGGATCTTCTTTACTTACCAGAACAGACATGAAGCCAGCCAGGGTTGGGAGGGTGTTATGCGCGGCTCCATGGTTCGATAGGGTTGACATTTGCGGAAACCAACCTTGAACGTTGTTTTGTTTCAGACTTGCATGATTTGAGATCTAGTGGTCGATGCTCAAGGGCAGATGCAAGAATCATTATAGCATTTTCCACCTGCATATGTTATAACGGTATAACTAGCACTTCTATCCACTCCCCCTGCAATCCCATTGACCCCCTAGACTCCCCAGAGCCTAGAAGACCCCCAGCAGAGTGAAGGTCGAAACTCCGGTCTGGGATTGCTAGGGTAGGGTTTAGGATTTAGGGTCTGGGGGTTTGGGGTTTAGGGGGGTAGGGTTCGGCAGGCAACTGTACTACCACTCCCGGGTAGTTAGTAGGGAATGAAATGGGACATGGCTATCATGAAAACCCATAGAAAATCCATTCCTAGACTGTCTGCTCAGCACCACGTAAGTAGCAGTGTTTAAGGATATCCATGGAGGAACCAAATGGGAGTTTCCCAAAATTAGGGCTACTTTTCTGGGGCTCCCAACAATAAGGATTATAGCATTTTGGGTTTTATATTGGGGTCCCCCAATTTAGGGAAACTACCATATCCTTCTTAAACCCCCTTTTTCCTTCCTACACCTTCAACAGATTCATCCGTTGGCTCCCTGAAGGTCTCCTTTTAAGAAGCTGCCATATAGAAGTCGGTTATATAGGGCTAATGGAAAAGAAAATGCAAAATGATATATATTATATATAAGGGCTATATACGTGGGTAGTTTACGTGTGGGTAATGTGGAAGCAGAATTATCATCAGTATTATGATCTTAGTTATGATTTTAGTTTCCTGGTGCAATAATGATATGGGTACTCAAAATAACCTCAAACACATATTGGCAGTCCTTTAGGCCTGTACAGTAGTCCTTCCACCCCGACTTGTCTTTTTTTTAGTGGGTCTTGTGGAAGTTGCTATGTTGTACTATAAAAACCACCCACCTGTAAACTATGCACCTGTAGATGGGCTTCTGCTAGACCCCTCAGAGCCCTAAAACCTCCTAAAATCCTGAACCCCTTAAAAACC
>CAJNIZ010026670.1:57518-78530 GCA_905231905.1 Symbiodinium pilosum | reverse complement strand
CATTACTAGCTCTCTGTCTCACCAAGTCTACCCTAGAGGTAGCCGTGACTTTCAAATGCTAGGATCTCGCTATGCTTTGATCTCAGGGCTGCGTCGGATAAAAAGAGGACTCGAGTTTACGAAGCAATTTCAAAATTCCTCTTACACGTTCGGCGTGGAAAATTTGAGCATCCTTGCAGCATCTTGATGTGCGTGCTTGGTTCAAGTGACTGCAGAGTCAGAGCCAAAGTTGAAGTTGGGTCACCGAACCTGACTGTTAGCCTTGAGTCCTGCTTACTTTGTGTCTTTCAACTAAAGGCCCGAGGCTGGTGAGTTTTAAGACACGTTTTAGGTGCGAGTTGACCCTTCCCTCGGCCGTGTGGGTCAGCGGATGCCATTTCGAGCAGGACCCTGCGGTCCCAGTCAGTTGGGTAAAGTGCAGCCATCTTTCAGTGTGCAATTTCGTTCAGGGGCCCAGTTTCTGGTCTGTGCGTGCTTTCTTGTCAGACTTTTAAGTGGAGTTTTGCAATGCCAAGTAAGCGCAAGCCCAGTGTGAGTGCTTCGAGTTATGCATAAGAAGCGCACTGGTCAGCATGCTGCAGGATGGCAGCAGATTCAGTTTTTGAGATAGCTCTTGGCTTGCTCCCTTGTCAAACTTTAAAGTGGGGTGGTTTTGCAATGCCAAGTAAGCGCAAGCCCAGTGACAGTGTTGAGAGTGCCTCAGGTTCTGCGTATGAGGCCCACTTGTCGTGGGATCAGTTTTCGACGCTGAGCGTCAGGTGCCCCAAGCTTTGTTGAGTCTTGAGATTCCGGTTCCCAAAAAGGGGCCCCTGCCTGCCATTCCTGCCTTGACTCGCCAGCGTCAGGTGCCAGGTCCTCAGGAGCCAGTGATGGGTTTACAGTATGGGTCAATAGTATTGACCTTACTAGGGAATTGCTGCTTGATTGGGGTTGGATTGGTCGTGATCCTGGATACGCGCCAGGTTCGATCCTTGATTTTCAGTTGCCGAGTCTAGCGGACCGCTGTCCCTGGTCATTCCTCATGCAGACAGGATGGACAAGTGCACGGTGGCTGCCATTCGCAAGGGGCGGCTGTGATGTTGTGGGCGCCTCTTGTCTTTGATTAGGGGAGGCGTGCAGTACGGTGGCTGCGCTCGGCAAACAGCTGCCCAACATGTTGAAGGAGTGCCTGGCGTTTCAAACAAAACTTCCGAGGCAGGACTACAGTGGAACACGTGGCTTGTCAGCTTGACGATTTTGAATGCCTGCGACTATGTTCCGAGCAGGCCCTAGTGCATATATAATCACAACTGCTTATGACATTTGTGATCTGGCGCGTAGCTGCACTTCGAGGTGCCCTTAGGTCAGGAGGCCCAGGATCATGCCAGCAGGTTGGTCGCGTTACATGTGTTGTCGTGTCAGGTTGCGCAACACGTGCGAGGAGTGGTAACGTAGCTGCAAGGCAAACCTGCAGGCCGTCTTGTGCTGCTTTTGAGAGCCTAGTGGAGGCTTGGGTTCTTGCTCATGAGGGTAAGGGCTGTTTAGGCTGTATTCGCGCATGATTTTGTGTGGGCGTCTGCGTGGACGTTCAGGGATGTATCTCGGGGCAATCCCAAGCAAGGGCAGTGTTCGGCAGGGCGCTGCGTCGAAACTTGTGATTGTGAAGCATGTGTTGAGTGGCAAGCAGTGGCACTCACACACGTGCTCCTTGATGTTGACTAGGCTGGAGCTGGTAGTGTGTGGCTTTGTGTAATGGGCCTTTATCGCATCTCTGCCTGGTCCTCGTGCTCATCGGTGATGAGGGCGAGGTACAGTTAGGCAATCGCTTCGACCAGCGAAGATTCGCTTTCATGAATTTTGGTGGGTTTTGTAACATGAGGGCTAAGTGGAAGTGCTTCACTTTGAGGTGCCCGCGTGTCAGGAGGCCCAGGATCCTGCCATCAAGATGGTCTCATGACATGTGCTGTCGTGCCAGGTTGATCAATAGGTGCGACGTGTGGTACGCATAGCTGCCAGGCAGCCTTGGAGGGTGGCTGGCGCTGCTTCACTGAGCCTAGTGGAAGTCTGGGTTCTGTCCCACGTGCAAGGAGTGCTTAGTTTGTCGGGACGCACTGAATTTGTGTGGGAGTCTGCTGGACGTCCATAGATGGATTGTGGGGTAATCCGAGGAGACGGCAGTCCGGTAGGGCACCGCGTCGAAACCCACTGTGATTGTAAGGTTTGAGATGTGTGGCAAGCAGTGTTGTTTGCTTTGGGCTTTGGGCACAGTGACGAAATGCGTCAGGTGTGCAGTGCCGATTTGGGTGCTTAGTGCTGGTGAAGGTGCCAGAAATTTTGCTTCTACTGGACAGGAGGTCTGCAGGGCGCCCAGGGATCTACCTGGGTGATCTGTTGTCGGGCAGTGTGCGTCAAGGCGCTGCAAAAACTGCGTCAAGCAGTTTGGACGTGCTTGATTGTTTGTTGGCGTCCGGCAGGGCGCCCAGGGATCTACTTCTGAGTGATCCGATGGACGCTGCAAGAAATGCGTCAAGCAGTTGGGACGTGCTTGAGTGTTTGTGCGTGTGCGGCAGGGCGCCCAGGGATCTACTTCTGAGTGATCCGACGCGCGGGCAGTGTCCGGCTGGGCGCTGCAAGAAATGCTTCAAGCAGTTTGGGCGCGTTTGATCGTGTGTAGGCGTCCGGCAGGACGCCCAGGGATCTACTGCAGTGTGATCCGATGTGCGGGCAGTGTCCGGCTGGGCGCTGCAAGAAATGCTTCAAGCAGTTTGGACACGTTTGATCGTGTGTATATAGGCGTGCGGCAGGACGCCCAGGGATCTACCGCAGTGTGATCCGATGCGCGGGCAGTGTCCGGCTGGGCACTGCAAGAAATGCTGCAGCCCAGGGATCTACTCAGAGTGATCCAATGTTCGGGCAGTATCAGCTGGGCAATGCAAGAATCGCTTCAAGCAGTGGGACGTGTCTGATTGTGTTTGGGCTTCCGGCGGGAGGCCAAGAATCTGATGCGCTGCATTGATTGTTTGTGGGCATTGGCGGGAGTCCAGGAATCTGCCTCGGAATGATCCGACGTGTGGGCAGTGTCGGCAGGGCGCTGCAAGCATCGTTCAAGCAGCTGACGCGTCTGATTGTGTGTGGGCATCAGACGGATGTCCGAGATTTACCTCGAGGTGATCCGTAGTGCGGACTGTGTCCGGCAGTACCCTGTGATTGCATGTCTTGCGAACAATGCAATTCTTGATGCAGCGCCTACTGTTCGCCTACTACTTCAATTGGCAGCGTGTTGCAATCGGCGTGCGTGTGGACGAGAGTGGATGCTGCCACTTGGTGGATTGTAATAACTCGGTGTTATTCCAGCATGCTCAGGGTCAGGGTCTCAGGACGGGCAGGCTCACCAGAAAGAGCTGTTTTTGCAGGCCTGAGCATGTCAGGCCAAGGGAACCTTACGGCCACAGGAACCTTGACAGCTTGGAGGACCAGTACGTCAAATTCTGGGATGTGTTGTGATTCACTCGCCTTTCAATTGCTGTGTAGCCAGTGTAGACAAGGCTCTTATACATCGCATCCGTGAGGATGAGGAGGTTCACGTCGGGGTGTTGGATTACATCCAACGGCAGGCTTGGTCAGTGAAGTTGACCAATGCAGGGCTTTGCGAGGCTGGGGCGCAGCTGACTGAAAACGGTTGGCCATGGGCCATGTTAGAATGTTGTTGTCGCACGCCGAGTTTCACTTGCTTCAACTGCTCCGATGCCGCCCCCAGCTATCGTCCGGTGGGCGCCCGGGGCCCTACATCCCAGATATGTGCGTAACTGGTCGTCTGTGCTTGTGGCTACCAGAATCGACCTAAGCACTCCTCTGCCAAAAATTGGTGCTTCCGCGGTTTGCTTGAAATTGACACAGAATTCGTTCGTGCCAAAAAGTGCCATTGAGAGATTATCTCACGAAGCTAGTCGTCGTGGCGTTTCGTCAAGGCGTCGGCGCGAATAAGTCGCGAGGGCAAAACTGTGAGCAGCCTTCGATTCGATGGCGAAATCAAGTGTTACCAAGTTCTTCTGAAAGGGCGTCTGTTGATGCTGCAGAAGGCGAAGGTTGATGCACGAGAGCTTGCGTTACATTCTCTTGAGCTTCATGCTGTTTCGTCGTACTTTCTTAGGGTGCTCGAACCTCTGCCGAACGATGCAGTCCAGCGTGACCCTTGCTCGTCATCTTCTTTGCCCTTCGATAGAATGAAGTGGGGCTTAGTGCAAGACAGGTGTCTGAATCTTGCTATGTCGATGTAGTTTGTGCGGCAGCAATTGCTACATCACAAGCACGCCCGTGATTCTGTTCGAGGGAATCATCACGGCCCTTCCCGTGCTCGCAGAACACTTTGTTCCAAGTGTCGTGGACAATCATGAGTTAATGCCTGCGTCAAGGAACAACTTGACAGTTCCGCTGATACAACTTGAGAGTAAGTTGTTCCGACTGTCTGGCCTTCATCAAGCATTGGTGATCACTCAAAGCTTGAACTTGAATTGCTGCGTTCTGTATTTCTACACTTCGATGTCCATGAGGGGCTAGGGCCAGGGACTCAGTCAGATTCCTCAATGTGACGGAGTGCACGGTTCAAGGTGCCCAGGCCAGCAGGCAGGTTCCAGCAGGCTAAGACTCCGTCACATTACATAGGACATAGGAGTGCAAGGTCAAGGTGCCCAGGCCAGCAAGCAGGCTCTTAGAAGCAGCAGCAAGATGGTTAAATGGTATCCAAGCCAGCGCGCCGAAAACTCAGTCACATTGCGTAATGTGACAAAGTGCAAGTTCAAGGTGCCTCGGCAAGCAGGGCCACAAGTGGCTACGAGGACTTAGTCGCAACATAATGTGACAAAGTGCAAGGTTCATAGTGTCCAGGCCAGCACGTAGGCCCCCAGGCTCTACAAGGTGCCCATGCAGGTACGTGTCCAGGCCAGCAAACCGAAGACTCAGTCGCATTGCATAATGTGGCGGAGTGCAAGAATAAGCGAGGAATGTTGTTGTGGAAGCCCCATGCATGTTGCCTGTGTCAAGCTTGGTGTCAAACGTTTGAGGTAAAGATTGGCGCGGGAAACTTTGAAATGATTTCTGCAACAGTGGCCATTCTCATATGCCATGTGGACGGTGCTTAAACCCGACGGTGCATAGATCCTACGAATGTCTTCGCCGCAATCAAAGAGCTGCCGACCCGGAGCTCTAGTCGGTCAAACCAATTGCCGGGTGTCGTTCGACCTCCGGCTGTCGTTGACCTGCAGCCAAAAGGTTTCTTCAGACCGTCCATGAGCCATGTGCGTCCAAGTGTGCTGCAAAACCATTCTTTAACCTAAATTTGTGGCATTTGCTCAGGTGAGCGCGCAAATGCCTCCTGCTCTGTGCAGGTCCCTGCTAGGGTTATTTCCTCCTCCAAATTTTACCTTTAAGTGGGGAATGAGATTTTTGTGGAGGAATTGTTTTTCCCTAGGTAGGGTTTTTCGAACGGTAAGGGGAGTTCCTTTGTCCTGAGATTAAGTCAAGCCCTTGACTACCCTAAGCCCCTGGTCGCACGGATGTTTGGGCGTTCCCTTACCTCCCCTGTTGCGATTACCCACTTGTTTTCACGGATGTCTTCTGGCTTGTGAATTGCGTCGTCGAGGAGCTTGTGGGGGGTTCCAGCCTGGGTTTAGGAATCCAAAACTAAGAGCCTTGACACTTGGGCAGGGAGGGGCTAACTTGTGTGCCGACAGTGGAGGAGCGATGCGTAAGGCATAAGTCCCTTCGGCAGGCTGTTGCCCGTGTCTTTAGCATCGTGAGGTTCCCTGGGTAGGACCCTTGATCTTAGTCCCTTCCCTTTGGCTGTAGTGGGTTTGTTTCAGTAGGGATTTTCTGTTCAGCAGGACAACCCCGTGTCAAGACAAACCACGCGCGTACAGTGCTGCAGGGTAGGTTTCTAGGGTTTAGTCCCGTGCCCATCTTGCTTCAGTAGGGGAATCCCGTGTCAAGCAGGATGGCGCTCAGCCTTCTGCCCTCTGCTGGTAGCCTTTGGCTGTTCTTCGTGTCTTGAGCTCGGGGCGAGAGTTTGTTCCTGCTTGAACTCATTGCTGTTGATCAGAGGCCATTGCTCGTGGCTTGAGTTCGTGCCTTGAGCGGGGGAGGTTGCGCCTGCTAGCATTTAGGATGCGTTGCTGTTTAGTCGGGTAGCCCAACGAAAACCTTTAATTGGTTTTCTTTTGTAAGGTTTCGCCTTGTAGGTGTGCGTCCCTACTTCCGTGACTTTCCATGCCAGCTTTGCCTTTGCCATGTGAAGCCGTGCAGTGACCGTGTGGTGGTAGTGAATGCTGATCGAGAGTCACGGTCCTCAAGGCACAGATGACTTGCAGGCTGTTTGGACCCTCCCAAGGAAGAATGCCGTCGGTCCGTGGCCGTCTGTGGCAAGCCATGCAAGCCATTCAGAGATAAGGTAGCAATAACTAGGTGCGTCGCTAGTAGTTACCTTGGAATCAATTTGGCCATGGGTCGCGTTGGCAAGAACTGCCGGCAGTGGTCACGGCGTGCCACAATGTTCTTGCCCTCCCTAGCAACGTCACGCTGTGAGTTGAGGCGCTGTGCCTTCCAGGCGCCAACGTGAATGGCCGAGTTGAAGCCGGCCGACGGCTGGTTGGGGGCACAGCTGGGCCATACTTGCGCAGGTGAGCCAGGCGTGAGGTGCCGGCACTCTTGTAGTGTCGAGTTCCAATCTTGTCCCGCGCTTCAAGTTTGCGTGTAGGAGCAAATGCCTTTCAGACAGAGCACTGGTGTTACTGGAAGCCCATCTCGATTCGTCTTCTCTTTTGCAAGCCGTGTTGCCTGCAATTCGTGCCGCGGTGTGCTCGTCATGCAGCCTACGCTGTGTGGTTGCAACGTCGTGGCTAGATACTTGCCTGTCGCGCAGAAGCTCTGTCTAGCCCTGCTGGGAACTTCAGACAAGTTTGGCTGGTGCAACGTCAATGCGCGACTCAAGGTTTCGGGGCGCTGTGCGCTTTCGCCGATGCCTGCAGTGACTGCGCGGTTGCAGTCCCGTGCTGTGCAGCAGTCGATTGTTGACCGTCCCTTGTGAGTACAGTTGTGGGCGCGTGGGTGTGCAGCTAGGACCCTGTGACTTGGCAGTGATGGGTTACCCTCTGAGGGTACCGTGTTAACTGCTGCTCGCGCCTGGCTGATTCAGAGCATATTCGCATTATTTTTGCCAAGTCTGATGTGTTTTGAGTGCTAACCGGAAAGGGTCAGGGGGAGCGTGCAAGCATGACGTCGCCGTGTTCCAGTAGGGCCCATTTACGCAAGGATAATACTTTGCCCCATGACAGGTGCCTCCTCAACTCCACCAATGCCCAGATTCGCAGGACCCTGCTTGCCTCTGAGGAGGCGGAGTGCCGTCGCCATTCGTGGCCCTGGTTCAGTAGGGTTCTCCCAAAGGCATTTGCTCGGACGATCCTTCTCGTGTCGAGTTGTCTGGGCATAGGGGTCTGGGGTTTATTAGGGATAGATGCCTGTGCCCGATCACGGGTGCTTTCCTAGCCGACCTCCCGTGATGTTTTTTAATTGGGGTGTTGGGGCACGTGAGTTCGTCAATCCCCATGTTGAAAATGTCCGCCTCTGCTTGCAACTTTGGATAGTTAGTTAAGTGATTGGGTACGCACATATTTGATGGATGTTTCAAATTTCCCTTAGCCTTATTTTGAATTTTGAAATCCTTTTTTGAAAAGGTCATTTGTAGATCCCGAGCTACTTGGCCTTTTTCAAAAAGAGGACTCGAGTTTACGAGGCAGTTTCAAAATTCTTTTTACACGTTCGGCGTGGAAAATTTGAGCATCCTTGCAGCCTTGCAGCATCTTGATGTGCGTGCTTGGTTCAAGTGACTGCAGAGTCAGAGCCAAAGTTGAACCCTCCCAGCCCGCCCAACTTTGGGTCCTGCAATGTCAAGCCTGGCGTTGCGCTCTCATAAGTGGCTTTTCACTGTGTCACATAAGGTCACACAGGTGCTGTAATGTCAAGCGTGGCATTACTTGCAATGCCATTGCAGCTGCAGTGGCCGTGTGTGCGCTTTGAGGCAGGTAGGTGCCGTAGAGGTCAAGTGTGCGCACCAGGTCCGTAGAGGTCAGAACAGGTATCGCTCAAATGAGCGGGGGATGTCCGCCTCTGCTTGCAACTTTGGATAGTTAGTTATTTGATTGGGTACGCACATATTTGATGGATGTTTCAAACTTGCCTTATATTGAATTTTGAAATCCTCTTTTGAAAAAAAGAATTTCAGCTGGTTTCAACCTCCGCCTGAAAGGCTCGCCCCGCCGTGTGCCGTGCACTCACTTCAGGATGGCCGAGGGGCTAGGGAAGAAGACGGGGCAGGGCTTCCTCCATGCATTTTGACTGGCCCAGCTTTTCGGGGGCCTTCTTGCAGTCGTTTTGGTCGAGAGACAGGGGCATACCTGCCGTTCTGGCCTTGTTGGTGCATGCAGATGTCGTCCTGCGTGCGTCAGTGTTCACGCAGACCTGAGCTATGGTAAGCTTGAATCGGGTTTGCTCGTAAATGCTAGCTAAAATTTCACACCGTTGCGGGGAAGACCCTCATCACACATCCACGCGCATGGTCTTGATGTGGATTGGGGACTTGAAGCAGCCCATCTTCGTAGTGGGCAAGGATCAAGCGCTCTTTGTTTGCGGCTATGCTGCAGCGCAAATCCCGCGGGCTCCGAAAGATGCAGCGCAAACCTCTGAGGAGGTGTTGCGACCCCCCCAGCTCCCCCGCTTTGTTGAAGCCATCCATGCTGATGATTCAAAAAACATGTCGTATGTTTGCAGTAGGGCAAATTTGTGCGGGTCATTTTGTTTGCAAACGGGGGATCTGCGCCTTTTGCAATTCCCCCACTTTAAAAAGTCAATGCTTAGCTTACGGTCTACATACCATAAGGGGGAGTAAGGGAGGATTAAGCGGATCATGTTGTGTGCAAAAAAAGGGGGCGCCATCCAACCGCGCATATGAAAATCCTTCTGAATGCTGCGACTCGCAGTTCATTGGCAAGCCCCGAAAAATTCAGCTGGCGTGCCGTCATGTGCAGCATATGCAATCTCCAAAGATTTCCAAATGCGGTGATTTACAGTATCCGCAAGGTCTACAGGGCTTGAAAAGCTATAATTTTGTTTGCAAACTTTAGATGCGCTCCCACGCCATACTTTACGATATGTGCAAGCTCCGGATGAGTTCCCAATCTTCTAAGTGACAATATCTGCAGCCTCTGTGCGGGCCAAAATCCTGCAAATTGCATTATGTGTGATCGTCCACATGCAGACAATCAACGAGGAGGGTGCGAGGATGGCGCGCCCGACCCCATAATCCTTGTGACTGTCGATATTATCCAGATTCCGAATGATCCGACGAGGATCGCGAGTGCAATCCCCGCAATCCTGCAATTGTTGTGACATTTTCCAAAGTCAAAGGATCCGAGGGTCCGAAAGCGAGGACAGTTGCGAGCATCGCGAGCCTGACCCCTTCAATCTCTGCAACTTTAGCGACTTTAGCGCTTGTCGAACTCAGAGGATCCCAGGGTCCAAAAAGCGGGCAGTTACGAGAATCGCGACCCAGACTCCCATAATGCTTGTGATTCTTGACATTTTTGAAAACCCAACCTCACCTTTGTAGTCAAAATCGAAGCAAAAAGATGGAAACCAAAAAGTTCCCCAAATCAAACCAAAAAGCTTCCCAAATAATTTCGGACCCGTAAACTTTGGATAAAGCCATAATGCTTTGTAAACTTCGTGGAAATCTTCCATGAGCTGTTATAAATCCTCTACAAACGGTTAAAAGCCCGCGATAAGCCAACCATAACCTTAATGGAAACCACAAAGTCCAAAGCACAAACCACCGGACCAAAAGGGGTGCGGTAGTAGGATATGAACCTTTTACAAACAGTATAAACCTCCATGAGCTTTCATTGAAACCCACAGGACCCAACCACAGGGCCAATGGGGGTGGGTGGTAACAGTTTAATCCTAACCTAGCGCCATAGGATAGCCACCACAAACGTGGTCCACGCCCCGAACCACAACACGGAAAAAAAGGGGAATTCTCAGTTTTCCCTATTGAAAACCACCCCGTACCGTACGAATGGGAGGGGAACTGGGGGCTGAACCGGGGGGGGCTTGCCGCGCCCGGATCATGTATGCCCACATTTTTGTGTGTTTTGTCTCAAGCATCCTACGCTGAATTTGAGGCCTTCAAATTTTACTGGGTAGTTGTCATGTGCTTTGAAGATGAACAATGTTTAAGCCCAGGCTGCGTGTGTTGTGTATCATGCCAGTGATGAATGCCAATCCCTATACAGCTCTATACTTGGAGATGTGCGCTGATTGGCGTGGAAAACGGCGACATGCAGAAGGGGAAAAGAGCCGACAAACAGGTCTCATGTTTTTGTTTTTGTTGTGGGTTCCACTCTTACTGTTTCTCCCGAGTGTAGCTACATCCCCACTAAGCCTACTTTTCGATAAACGGTCAGACAAATCATCAGTGATTGTTGTTTTATTCCGTCGTTGAGTAGTTAGTCATGATATATGCATATGTCTTTAAGTAGCGATGCTGAAACATAAGCGATCAATGAAATGTTTCGTTTTAATTTCATTTTGAACGCTTGCTTGTGCCACTTGAAGCCAAGTGTATAGCAATTGGCAAGAGGGAAATTGTTACGTGATATGTGTGAACTTTTGATTGTTATTGGTGAAGATTTGACACAAAGGGGGCTTTTGCTCCTTTCTCTCCCGTAATGTATGGTTGAAGCGGGACGAGCCATAATGTATAATTGCAAAACATAACGGAGGCAACGTCGCTGTTGTTATCCAAAAGGCTTGCCAACGTCGGAGAAATTACATGAACTGTAGCAAATTTGCATCACTTGCTGGGCCCTCCATGCTCAAGATTAGCCGTGGTTTGCTTGATCATGAAATCCATGTGTTACCAGATCAATTTATGCTCACGCCGCACATGTGCAAACCACAACGGTGCTTGTCGTTGGTTGAAACGCCCATGCTTCACCGCCTCTTGCAGGAGAAGGTGTGCTTGTCAATCAATTTGTATTTTTTCGTTGAATCCAACCAGACGCTGCAATCCCGCTCTTGGATCAGGATCGCGACATAGGATGCGAGGGTGATAGGCGAGGCAGGGCTAGCAAATTGCGGCATGTTTATCAAGCATTTCTGGGAAGGTTCTGCCGCCATTCATGAGCGCCGAGGCAGTTTCAGCCAGCAGATTTCGCGTCTGCTTTTGAGGTCCTTACGTTGGCTTGTTTTTGGCCTCCAGATCAATCATAACTTGTCAGGTGTTCATTGGCCAGCGTGACAGTGTCCATGGCTCTGTCTCGGTATTGCAAGCAGACGAATCCGGAAGGCTCAATTTATCAGTAGAACAAATTAGCACTTGCGAGTGGATTGGCAGCAGGCGCCTGCTTCCCGACCGGCAGCTAGATTTGGGTCAGCCAGGATGGATGGGTCTACGGCGAGCATCTTGTACTCCAATGGTCTAAGCACAGAACGATTCCGGGCTACTTGTTCTGTGGGGTGGTGAAATCTGAAAACGGCTTTCTGGCTTTCAAGGAATGGGTGATTCTCTTTCAATGCGTGCTTTTCCTTCTGCTGCTGGACTTCCTGGTTCACTGCTCAGTGAGCATGTGGAGTATGGCTATGCTATGCTATGCTGCTAGTAGATGCTGGGATGTTTCTAAAGAGCTGGGCCGAGGTGTTGCGCAAAGTCAAGTCCAACATTCGGAATCACGTGGCGTTGACAGTGTCTTTGATTGATAGCAAACGCAGTCTTCGGCAAAGAAGGGTATGAGGGCCGCACAGGTGTGAAAGCCGATCACCTACCACCCAGCTGGCAATACTGTCCCCAGACTCCTAAGACTGAGACTGCATGAAAGGCTCGCGGCTCGCATTGAGTTGGCGTTCGCCGAGCGACAGTTAAATGCAGGATGTCAGAGGCTGCTTTTTCTGATATTTCAGTTCAGAGGATGGGGCTTGCATTAAGCCAAGGTTTTCTGGCTGAGCATTGGCATGCTCTACAACGTCCACATCTGGTACTTGGCTGGAGATCACATTTTAGACTCAAGATCATCATGCATGGCAAGATGTCATCAAAACATGCACGACAATTATCAAGACTGGCGTCTTTCGGTGTGAGCGCCTCGCGGTGAGGTACCTTTACGGACCTGATCAGGCAATATATTGGTTCAGCGGCTTTTCGTTAGAATGGATGCTCCTTGTTTTGGTCTAGTCTAGTCTTTCTGTCCGTGCCCTTGAAGGTGACTGCACCTAAGGCTCTCCATGGACAACCTTGTTGTATTCAGCCTGATCATGACCACATACCGGGTACCGCCATCGTTGACTCGCAAGGCAGCAATTGCAGTCGGAAACATCCAAAGACTTTCCAAAGATGAATAGAGACGTAAGGCAAGAATGCATCAGCTCCTCTGCCAGGCACTGTTCGTGGGAATTGTGGGTTGTGTTCTGATGAGGCTTGGCTTCTTCTTGGCAGCTTGGGAGCAAATTTATCACCATTGTTGGCCCAACTCTTCAGGGCACAATTTGACAGTGTTGCAGTCTGATCCTGCGAGAGAAATTCTAAGATCCTGGAAGATGTGCTGAAGCATGAGAAAATCCTTCAGATCGGCATGGGCATTGTGCTGCATGGCTGAAGGCTAGCCATAAAGCTACAAGCGTGTTGACTTTCCACCTGGAACTGTGCTGCGCTTTGGCTACTCAAAGAATGGGTCAGAATGGGAATTAATCAGGAAGGGTAGCAAAGCATAGCTTTCCAATTGTTGCGGGCTGAGGCTCATGGCCAGTGGTGGCCATGCCATGTTTGAGGAGGACAATGAAGGCTCGGTTGTCTGCAACATCCTTCCTGTGTTGTCTTCCTGTTCAATCATTGAGGCGACATTGTGGACACCTATGTGGTGAGAGCTACAAAGGCCGATTTAAACGTTTAAGAGCTTTCGGAAAGTTGGCTTTGGTGCAAGTTGATTTTTTGGAGTTCAATACATAAACCGCTGAGGCTTGCCTCGGAAATCGACTTGAGGAGCGCTACGACACAGAGAACCATAGGCCTTTACTTAGGATAGGATTGTGATTCATAGCCTGGCGTTGACATCCCGCTTCGTTTTGCACGCTTTTACCTTCGGTGCCTTTCATGAATCAGCAGCGAAGCTGATCTCAGTCAGTTTTGATGTACACAACTCAGGGTATCTTCAGATTGTGGTTTGTTTTTTGCCCTGGACATTGGACAGGGGTAGATGCAGTCCTTAAGGACATGCCTGGTCATCAGGTCGTGTTACAGACAAGTAATATAAAGATCGGCAGTCATCCAACATTCCAAAATGCTTCCGCCGTCCTTTTGTGTTTGGTTCGCATGATGCATGCCGTAGCCCAGCCCGCTTGACTTGGGTGCAGACTTGCTGCAGCAAACCGAGTGGTGTTCCCTGCATAGGCTTTTCGTGTATCGAGACGGCAAGTACAAAGCCACCCTGCTGCCCGGCCGGCAGTGCAGGGTTCCAAAGGCTCAAAAAGGGGCCCCTAATGACCTTGGAGGGACTTCCGGCAGGTGTTTGTTGCGTCTGGCAACCTTCTTTTGAGTTCAAGCCATTCAAGGGGATTCTGACCAGCACAGCAGCTGGCCACCCCTCAGTGTGAAGCAGACAATGACTATTCGGACAATAAGTTCAGTGCGTTGTACAAATAGAAGGTATGTTTGAAATTGGTTTTGTACATGTCTGTGTATGTTTATAATATATACATATATATATATATGCACCCCTCCAAAGCTTACCTATTATGAGAAAACCATGGCGTGCACGGTGCAATCCACCAACTTCAGGCTTTTTCGTAGGAGCCTCCATTTCATTCCTTGATATACCGCATCCGTTCATGTTTGGGGGTATAGGGCTCATAATGGAAAATCAAATCAAAAAGATCATGGAAAATGAAATGGACACTGGGGTTCCAACAGCATTTTCACTAAATCGCTGTCGAATCTAGAGTGCTGGCATCCTCTTGTGAAAGCCAGGCCGCGACCCCCAAACCCTACTTTGTGCTATAGCTGTGGTCGTTTTCCCATGAACCTTCGATCCAAAATAAAAAGCCCAAACCATTATACTCACACTTTTTCTATAAACCATGACCCAAACAAAAAACCCAAAGCATTGGACTAAAAGAAACTCGCGCGTACAACGCCCATATTTTGTAATCCAAGCTCGCATCCCAGATAGTACGTGCCAAGAATTCTATACGTTCTTCTTCCCTGAACCAGCACCTTGAATCCCAAATAGTATTTCCCAAGTATTCCATACATCCTTCTTCCCTGAACCCAGCACATCACGTTCCAGATGGTATATACCAAGGATTACATATACCTTCTTCCGTAACACAGAACCTCAAGTCCCAAATATTATTTACCAGGTATTACATGCATCCTTTCTTTCCTTGACCTAGAACCTCAAGTCACAAATGAACATACATCTTACTGAGAGCCTCAAATAGTTTTCCCCAAGTATTGCACACACCCTTCTTCCCTGAAGCCAGAACGTCGAATCCCAAACAGTACATCTGAAGTATTATACTTATACGTTTCTTTGACTTTGAAGCTCAGAAAACCAAAATTGTACGTTCAAACCAGCAGAGCCAAAGATTTGAGAATTCCTCGTTAACTACAAAGCACACATCGTAACGGACATGCATGGAGAAAATCAAGGAGCCCAGGGCTCGAGAACTGATCTTTAAATTTGTTGTGCGTTTTGTAAGAGCTTTATCTAGAGAAAATGAGGGGACCAGGATCAAAAAAGTATCTTTTAGATTCTGAACCAACTTACTACGATTTGTATAGAGAAAAGAAGGAGCCAGTATCAGAGACTTGTCATTGCTATCCGGAACCAGTTTATAAAGACAGTCAAGAGCCCAGAAACTGAGCAATCTTATAACCTTGAATTCCAGGCTAAAGATTCCAATGAATCATTACTCAAAGCATTATATCAAATATTGACCGCAGTTCCCACACGGTTAGAATCTTCAACTATAATCATAGACGCATATTTACATATATACGATATGGTCTCCTATAACGGTCTGGTGGGTAGGATAGGAGGGTCACTTGCCTACATGAGATCAGCAGTTCCAGTTCTTGTGACAGTTCTGTACACAAGTCATGTTCTTTGTATGTGGCCATTTTGGCTCAAGCGATCGATTGACAAAGCTTGGTCAAGTTTTTATCTCCTCTTTACAGGTCTAGGGCCTGGGAGATTAGATCGCCGAAACGCCATGTCTTGGGGCGCTGATGATCAAGATCAATGGGGACGAGGTGCTGGCTCTGGATACGGTGGTGGTGGCTATGGAGGTGGCTATCGCCGCCAGAACAGAGGGGCCTTTCCTCAGCCCCAGCCAGCTCATGACCCCTATGAGGTGAAGCTCCCGAAGTGGTGCGAGTCGATCATGACCTGCGAGGGCGACGATCGTCGTACCAGCATCATCATGTTGGACACCCGTGATGATCGCATGGTGTCGCCTTTTCAGGCGTGGTTGGTCAAAGAAATTATGACCAATTCGGCAAGTTCTATCAATGTTCTGACTGAACGTGATCACGTTATGCCGCCGAATTCAGGGTATCACCTGTCTTTGTTCGCAAACTATACCCCTGACGGCATCAAGGCCACGATCTTCATCTCGATTGACTCAACCACCGCCTTTCCTTGTGGTGGTTGGGACACAGAGACGGCAAGGGCGCTCGCCCATGAGGCCTTCCAGCCATTCAGCTGGCCGGTCTTGAGGGACAGCTCTCCCAGCTACACCGACGTGAAGATCTACAATGGGAACGAGATCTTGTTCCACTGGATCTTTCGAGGGTTCAGGGCGGACCCCGACCTCTCGGTCCAGCAACAGTTTGCGGACGAGTTCTTCATCCGTGACGTCTGCAAGGGGCGAGTTCGGCTCTCAGTGGTCGTAGCGGCCTTCTCAGGTTGGCGGGTCTCCATCTTTTCGTTCGAATGCGGAGGCCAAACATATAGTGTTGGTCCGAAAAGTACAGTGATCGCTGGAGACTCTGCCCGCTCGAGTTGAGGGTCTGCGATCGCGCCTCCTTGGACGCAATTGGCAACGATGCAGATCGAGTCGAATTTCGCTATCGCGACGCAAACAACAGGATTGACATGAAGTGTGCCAGGACGTCAGTTCCGTCAACCTGGCTGGTGGTCTCCCACATCAGTGGACCTACGCCCATCCAGACGATCAACAGGGTGAGAGATCAGCGGGCCAGGGTCGAAGGCCCAGAACAGACGGAACAATTTGCCCAGCTCGCGGCAGTGCGCCAAAATTGGTGGCACGATGCGGACACTACGGTCAGCTCAGAGGTGGGAGTTCATGTCTCGTGGGTTGGAGGTCTCGAGAAGGGCAACTTCCACGTTCAGACCGAGAGCAAGCTCTTCGTTCGCGAGCCGGTCGTGGTCCCAGTTGCTGCGCTCGTGGCTATGTCACATGAAGGAGCCGCAGGTCGTCAAGTTCCACGAGGTCCTCCTGCACTTTCGATGGAAGCCTGGTCTTCGGCGGCTCAGGAAGCAGGGCTCGCAATCGCGGACCAGCCTTCCAGCAGCTCAGCGCTGGCACTTCGCCAACACAACAAGATCGAGATGGAGCAGAGGGCCTTCGGAGCGATCGCCTCCGCCGAGACTGTCGAGGGCGACTCGGACGAGACAGCCTACGGGCATGTCAAAGACGCCAATCGCGATGCAGCTCGAGATGATCGCACCTTTGCTCGCTCAACGGCCAAGCTCACCCCGGCACTGTTCGCAGAGATGACGGGGGGGATCTGGGTTCGCTGCTCGGACTACCAGGTCGCAGCCTTCCACGGTCGTCGTCTCCGAGGTCGAGGCAGCTGAGCCAGAGGGAGCTGCGGCGGTCGCCGGCGGGTACGCCAGTGAGACAGCTGATCAGCAAGAGCTCCAGACCCCAACGGGCGAGCCTGTTTTGTTCAAGCCTCACTGCACCCCCTGATCGGAGATCTGGGGGGGGGAAAAGACCAGGGGTAGTTCGCCCCTGTGGAGTGGGAAGCTCCCGGCCGTGCTCATTTTGCCAGAGCGGCTTAATCCGGACTATCATACCTTACTGTCTTGCGCTCGCGCGGAGAAAAAAGAGGAGAATGACTTCGGGATGAAGCAACACCGTGCGAGTTGATCAACATGCGGGTGCACATGTTCAGTTCGCTGCAGTGCGTGTCTGACGTTCACAGTTTCTTCTCTCAGGTTGCTTTGCAAATTCTTCTGCTGGTAAAGGTCTAGTGCAGTAAGGTCTAATGCATTCAAGTTCGTTGGCGAAAGCACTGGGGGAACCGGCAGCTTTCGCTCGAGGCAGGAAGCTGCAAGAAGCGGCGCCCGCCGATCGGTGGACAGTAAAGATCCTCTCCTTCCCCATTTTTGATCATGGCTTCCGTGAGGCGATCGCGGGATCAAGGCTTGCCAACCTGCAGTTCGTCCTGGCGGTCGAGGTGGACACGGCGAGCCAGTTCGCGGTGAAGGTCTTCGAGTGGACGGCGACTTCGGCACCGGTGCTCCACGAGCAGCTGACGTCTAGAACACCAACGCATGAGCAGTACTGGACGTTCGTCAAAGCAGCCAAGGTGGTGTTCGCCGACTCGCTCGGCTACCAGATGGGCTTTGCTCGCTGCGCCAAGGTCCCGAGGCAAAGGACAGACAAGCCAATCACTGAGTTCCAGCGAGGTATGGCCATCAGGGCGCTGGCTGCGCCAGTTCTGGCGTCGAAGGCCAAGGCGAGATCCTCCTTGCTGCCGGCGAGCTCTTCGACGACGCCGCTGCTGGACCACGAGCTCGGGGAGAAGCAGAAGTGGGCGGCCCGGCTGCAGGCGATCGCGGAGAGCAGGGCCACATGCGAGGAGCTCCTCTTCTACCAGCCCATCGGCAGAGATTCTATCGAACGAGGAGCGGTCGCGGCTGCAGCTCCTGGTGCTCACCTCTGGAGCTCCGGCGACAATGTCAAACTACATTCGGAAGTTCGAGAATGGAGATGTGGGCGGCGAATAGCTCCTTCGCCCTCTACCCTTTTTCTGATGATAAGTTCCTTAAATACTGTCTTGTTCTTGACGCGAAGGAATGCGGTCCAACAGTGATCCCGTCATTGCGGACTGCTATCAGATGGGCGGCGTTCAGAGTGAACTTGGAGATCCCGTCGCCCGACACGGCGGCCGTCAAAGCTCTTGAGAAGGCCGTGTTCGACAAGAGGGGCAAGCCACTCAAGGAGGCGATCCCGTTTCCGATACCGGTGGTCGCCGCCATGAAGTTCGTGATCCGCCAGGAGTTCAATGAGGCGGAGATCTTCGTGTGGTGGATCCTGTGCATGGTCTTCGCGTCTTTGAGGTTCGACGACGCCGTTCACGTCAAACCCCACGAGATCGAGTTCAAGGACGAGGGCCTGTTCGGTGTCTCGTGGCAGACAAAGACAGAGAGAAAAAGAAGAGGCGCCAAGTTACTGTGCCGGATGTCTCCTTCGCGGGCGTGCCCTGGCTCGGTCGAGAGTGGGCACTTTTCTGCAAGGAGTTCCCCGCGCAGTTCGCGGATAAGCAGCGAGATTTCTGGGTGCCAGATCTGGAGTCCAAAGTTGCTTTCCGGGACACGGCTCCGGAGTATGCTCGTGCTCTTCAATGGGCACATCCTTTGGTCTACTCGGCAGCTCGCCTGGACAATGTGGAAGCCGCGCTCTGACGAAGGTTCAGGAGCTCACCTGGCACTCGGCTCGAGTGACGATGCTGGATCAAGCGGTGCGCTTTGGACGCACCCCGCAGGAGATCGGAGTGCAAGCGAATTGGAAGAACCCGGGACCGCTCGTCCTGAAGTACACCAGGTCCCGGTCGTCTCTGCCAGCGAAGATGATCAAGCAGCTGGTGGCGGAGATCTCCCAGAACCACCAGCCATCCTGCGCTCGAGAGGATGATGAAATAGAAGACGGCAAGGACACGGATCTTAACGTCAACGAGTTCTTCGTCAAGACCCCAGAGAAGGGCTCCAGTTACGAGTACAAGTTCCACGTGTGCTCTGCTGATAACGTGGACGAGATCGCTTGCGGCATGGTCAAGGCTGCAGACTGCGCTCACATAGGGTCAGTTCTGCCCGACGCAGCTCTGCTTTGTAAGCGCTGTGCAAAGGCGCGTCCAGGCATTGCGCTCGCATATAAGTGCTAAAGGCAGGTCTGGTTGTGGTTGTGTGTGTGTGTGCGCAGGGCTGCTCCTTTTTCTGTTTTTCCTTGTGAAGCCTCTGTAAGGTGCCAAGATGGTAGATCGTACCTCGTACCCGGATGCCGACAAGGTGCCGGACCTCGCCGTGCGGCAGATCTTTGACTGTTTTGTGCCTCCTCATGGCGGAGAATGGTATGCTCTCGATCGAGCGCTTCTCCATGTTGGGCGAATCGATCTCTGCAGTGAAGGCCACGCTCAAGGCGATCGTCGGGGACGTCAGCAAGTTCGGGGCAGATCTGGCAGCACAAGAGCTGTCGCTCACGCTGCTGGCTGCGGTCTGGAAATCAGCCTCCACCCTACAGGAGCATGTCTCCGCGCGGAGAGCCGAAATGGAAGAAGACCCTTCCAAAATTCCAGAAATACCCGTTGAAGATCACGCCGAGTTCCGGGAGATCTTTGTGAACCAGCGCCCCGACATCGTGCTCACTTACATGCGCGAGCCGCGCAGGAAGTTCGTCGAGCGCATCCACAGAGACTACACGGTGCATGGTGCGGTCGCGTTCTACAAGGTCGCGGAGGTGCGCACGAGCTCAGACCGAGTTGTTCAGACGTCTGGCTTCAGTAAAACTTCGGACGATCTCCCTCGAGTTGTCCAGCGCGACAACAAGATCTCTGTGACCTCCGAGGGCGATGTGATGGACAGGATCCACTCCTTCTTCGTGGCTCTCGAGTACCTCAACATATGCGAGTTCTCGAAAGATGCAGGTCCACTTCGCTACCTCTCAGATCTGGAGGAGTGGCGGCATGAGAATCGAGGCCTGGCACTCCTCTTAGCCGCTGACACCTTGATCAGGAAGAAGGTCTATCGGCTGAGCAACGAGAAACGAAAGGAGTTCCCCACTTTCTCGACAGCTCTGTTGGAGGTCTTGAGGAACCACAAACAGCTCTGGAACGATGCCCGCTCCAGCGCTGAGATCGACAAGTTCAAGCAGGCTGAGCTCGACTCTACCCCAGCTCGAAAGCGCAGAGCGGACTCTCCGCCTCCGCCGCCCACTCCGGAGAAGATCGAGAACCGGACCAAGCGCAATCGCGCGAAGCGAGAAAGGCAGAAAGCTCTGATCAAGAAAGCCAAGGAGGTCCTCGAGCCCAACAAGGTCACCCTGAAGCCAGCCAAGGTCACGGACAAGTCCGATCGCGACAAACGCATCCCAGAGTCGGAGTGGAAAACCTTGGTGGCGATCAAGTACACCGGCCGCAAGCGATGCGTCTGGTTCAACTGCTCTCTCGGGTGCCGCTTCGGGGATCAGTGCCGAGCTGATCACAGTTGCTTGCAGTGTGGGGGTGATCACCCCTACCACGGCAACCATTGAGAACATGACAAGCAGACGTCTGCGCCTGGCTCCGCGCAGCATAGCAGTAGAAACATGTGGGCCATTGAATGTCGTCGTTCGGGGCCGGAAAGCAAGCCGCGGAAAGACTGCCACTTGCCTTTGAAATCTGGAGATGGTTGATTTTGCTTGCTCATGCTCTCTCTCTGTCTCTGTCTCTCTCTCTCTCTCTTTCTCTCGCTCTCTGTCTGTTTTTTTTAAAACTTTCTTTCTCTCTCTTTCTGTGTCTCTTTTTTTGGGGGGCCCTCTTTCTCTCTCTCTCTTCAGCTCCTTCGCCCTAAGTCTACTGACACTGGATCGTGGATGGCAAGCTCGTCCAGAAATTTCCTAGCCAAACTCAGGCGGGGAGGGTGTGGCAGAGTGGATTGTTCTGCTGTTGGTTGGCATAAGCGCCACGAGTGCTCAAACTCGAGTTGCTGT
>CAJNIZ010026670.1:0-53515 GCA_905231905.1 Symbiodinium pilosum | reverse complement strand
TACTTAAACAGCCTAGGTAGATCGCCTTCTACTTGCAAAGTTTTTAGCCCGCCCTCCCGAACCCTACTCGTGTACAGACAAGCCTTAAGCCTTGCTGCCCAGGTCCGTACAACGCGGTGAGCCTGCCTCAGCCTTCTTGTCAGTCTCACCAAGCCTCACGGTCTTGAACCAGCCTGTCAGCCGCTTGCGCAGGCTACTTCTGGGACCACCGGTCCAGCTGTCGCCTCAGCCTCTTCAACACAAAAAGCTCGCTTGCTAACAGGCCCGCTGGCCTCTCCCAAGCCCCCGCCAGGGCAGGGAACTCAGGACAACAGTCCAGCCTAAACCTAAGCCTAGCCTACTCAGGCTGGCCCACACACGCTGAGTGTGGTTCTTCAACTAAGTTTCACAGAGCCTGGACACTACGTTCAGCCCAGAGTTTTCTGGTACTTCTCACAGGGGGTGGAAAGAAAGGATGCCCGGGCTTGAGCCCGCAGCCCTTTTCAAGCCCTCCTTCTGCAACGCACTCAGAGCAACCCAGAGAAAAGGTGTGAACTTCTGCAGCTGTGTTTAGTGGCTAGCTTTGAACCTAGGAGCAGTGCAAGCCCACAGAACCCAAAACCTTATCCTCTAAAGCCGGAACCCTAAACCTCAGCTGGAGTTTTCCAACGGTCGCCTGGGTCAAGTGGCCCTTTATGACTCATGCAGGCATAAAAGAGGCGCTTCAAAAAAATCTGGAGGTTTTTAGCGGCTGGCACAAAAGCAAGTGGCGCAACAAGATTAGTTCAAGCTAGTCTGCCGGGACTCCGCAGCCTTGTTGTTTTCAGTGGTTGCACTGGAAATCAGTCGGCGCAACATGCCGGGACAGTGCAGGACTAACACTGCATTCGCTTGTTGCGTCTGGGGCTTGATGTAGTTTCAGGTGGCAGGCCCCAGGGGCCTGGGGGGCCCAGGCTTCCTTACAAAAACCGCACAACGCAATTCCTGCATCGTAATCCGTATTCGTAGTCGTAGCGGTATAAACAAAACGAGGATGATAAGTATCACTCGTAAGGTTGCGCCGCCAAGAATCGACCTCCGTGAGAGCGACCGGCTCCCAGCATGATCATGATGATGACGAGGATGTTGATAACGACAATGATATGGATAATTAGAGATGATGATCATGAGATTGATGCTGAAGGGAAGCCCAACTGCTGGCAGGCGCAGCAATCTTGAGGGGTCGGACGTGGGAGCCGAAAACCCGAGCCCTGAAGGAAATGGAAACACCTTCTGTCGCGGCAATTGGCAACAGTTTTGTGCTGACATCTGTCCGAGGTATGTGTGAGATCTCAGGTTGCCACCCATTGCCACGACACAGGGTGAGTCTCGAGCTTCTTGCAGGTTTGGGGTTTCAGGCTCCCTGGTCCGACCCCTCAAAGCTATTGCGCCTGCCCGTAATTCTGAACTTTCTCATCCCATACCTTTTGCTTGGTTTGACTTCGATCTTCTTTCGGGTATTTTTGTTGTTGCCCGTCCCTACTGGTACTACTACCTCTGCTACCTAGTTGCAAGGGTAGTGCAGAGCTGCCGGGCTGCCTCCACCTCCCCGCCCCCTTCCCCCACCGCCCTCACCCCTTTCCCCTCTTCCCCCCAGCCGACACCCCTTGCCCCCCTACAAACTCGAAAATAGAGCCGTTTGGACCCTCTCCTCCGGATCGTGCATGCTGGGAGGGGGTAAGGGGAGGGTTAACAAACTTTTTTTAGTGTTCGGACCTCGATCTAAACGCGCCCAGGCCTCCGGCCTCCGCGGATTTATTATTACGATCCCCCTTACATAGACCAAAATTGCAAAACAAGTCTTGATGGGGGGTTATTATGAGAAGGTTGGAATTACGTCCAAGGCCCTGAAACCTTCTCATCACTCAAACCTGAAAATCTTGAAGCAACCTACAGAAGCACCCCTGAACGCATGTTGGCCACGCCCACTTGTCCCCCAAACTCTACATCACGGATATGTCAGGCTTTCCGAGGCAAGATAGACACGGCATCGCACAAGTTTGCTTAAGTAGTCTGACTTGGTTTGGTTTGCGCAAACAAACGGTGGAAACTGTTGTGCTACATTTTCATTCCATGTCCATAAGTATGATGAGCCGGTTGAGTTAGCCATGTTCTAAATTCTAAAGATCACAAAAATGGTTCTTCCCAACTGCTGCAACTTTCAAACAACAACGGCAAACAATTCGGGTTGCTGACTAGTTTTGCCCTCCCCCCCAGTGCAGCAGCCGTTTCCTCCAGATTTTGTTCAAGGTCCAACTGTGCGGCTGTTCAGAATCAGGATGTTGTCGCGAGGTTGGTCTTTGTTATCATCCTCCTGGAGATCACTGACTTGATGTTTGCGCTCGACAGCGTTAGTGCAAAAATTGCCGCAGCACCATTCCCGCAGTGGAAACCAGGTAACCATAGTCATTTTCTGACACATGGCATGCTTTGCTGCTGCTTGCAACAGATTATTTTGCTGATTGCGCGTGAGCAAGAACTGTCTCTCGATGCTATCGCAACCTCAGACGCAATCATGTTTGTGCCTGAGTGAGGTACCAAATCAGTTTATTGCCTACAGCTCCACTGTCATGGCAGTCTTCTCACTTCGCGCGGCGTTTTTCATTGTGCACGACCTTGTCCAGCAAGTCGAGGCTGCCGAAACAGGGTTCAACTGCCTGGTTCTAATGGCCCTTCATCAGGCTAAACATGCATGCATTGCATGTCTGTGCCACACAGCTAGTCCATGTAGCAGAGTCTTATCGACTTTCAATCATCTCGTATGAGGCATTGAAGCAGCTTGGCAGCAATCAGGGAATGCTTGTTTGGGGTCCATTTGGCATTGATACCAGTGTTTGTGTTCGAATTCTCACCAAGTTGTGACAGTCATATTGAGTCATCAATTTTGAAATCCATTTGGTCCCATCTGAACAAAGCTTTTGTCTCTTGTAGACTGGGAACCTGCGACATAGGATCCTGGCACCAACTTGAGCCACTGGTGCATTCGCCTGCATTCCTGTTTTGGTAATTCCACCTCGATTTAAACAAACCACGGCATCAAAGTAAGAATGGAATGAGGAGTTGGCAGGAAAAACGTTCTATGCAATGGAATGCACCATGCAACCGGAGCTAGCAGTGCAGGCCAGTGCCGGTCCAAATGGGTAGCTACGTCATGCGTTTCCAGAGGCACCCGAGAATGTGAACACAATGCGTACGACAATCTAGTTAGCCATAAATGTAACTTTGCACCATGGTGCTTCCAGAAGTCCGGGCAATAGCGCCCATGCAAATGGACACATGCTAGAGGCCATGTACAGAGCAGGACAGAGAGCTTCCTATGCCAACAAAGAAAAGGGCAGAAGGAAACAGGGGTGCTCAGCTCAAAGCTTCCCACGAGGCAAGATCCTTGCTTGCACATCCGCTTCAGGAGCATTCCACTCAGCCCCGCTCTCTCCTCTTGGGTTCGTCTGCACATAGGGTGTGACTTGCAGAGATTTGGGCGCACAGTCATTGTGACTATTGCTGTGAGGAAGTACTGAGTACTGCGGATCCCAGGGGTTGCAGTTGCAGAGGGAAGGGCCTGAGGGACGAACATGTGCAAGAACCATTGGCATTGACGAGGCTGAAAAACTTGACTCCGGCACGCAAAGCAGTGAACTGCTTTAGGTACGGCGTGGCTTTCATCGTGGCATACATTGGCGTCCAGTTGATTCTCTCAACATTTCGCTATGTCCCTGAATGGAGCACCTGTGCAGTATCCATGCTGGTGTCTCGGCCTTGCTTACTCTCTGGTTGTTTTATGGATCCGAAATCAGACTCTGCAGCTGTGCCCCAAGCTGACGTACGCGAGGTCGTGCTAGCTTGCCTTCTCGCAGCTATCTTGCAACCAACAGGGTACCGCAACATGCCAAACTCCGGACTGACTGTTCTTTTGTAGCTCAGCCCGAGGCCAGATGCTTGCAGGGCAGGCCCAAGTCCGAAGGCTTCCATCTCGCAAGGAATGCAAGCGGCATGAGTGCTCCCTGCCCTGCTTTCAGGACTACAAGAAAAGTCGAGGTGAACGTCGTGAAAGTCGAGGCTTTCTGAGTATGTTTAGGTGTTCCGCGGGAAGATCTGGATGGCAATGCCACCTTCCACGAAGCCCAGCTCGCTTGGTGAAGCAGCCAGCTTGCTGAACATGAGCACCTAGAGTGTCTCCGACAGAGAAGCTTACTGTATCCTTCCTTGCACTGTACTCTTTCGTCGTTTTTCCGCTGCGGCCCCTTCCCTTCAGTCTGTACCTTTGGCATTTTTGACAATGGAAGTGTTACTTCTCAACATTTTGGTAAAAAACCAACGAGTGTAACAACTCTGTGATGCAGCAGTCTGGTTGAACACATCAAGCAAACTGATCATTGGACACATGTCAAAGCCAAGTCTAGACAACAACTGCTAGGCTGGTTGCGTGTTTTCAGCTGAAGAGATTCTCTTGTTAGCTGAAATCAGCGCTGCAATGGACTTGGAAGATGAAACCGATCCCGGCCTTGCAGGGCTCAGCCCTGAATTTCAGGCCATGCTTGGGGGTCTCTCTGGTCACATGGCATCTTTCTCCAAGCTGTTGGAACAGCGTACTGTACCAAAGGACAAGGAGAAGGATAAGGATGATCAAGTGTACTTGGATTCTTATGCTGATCTTGGAATACATGAGGAGATGCTGAAGGACACGATGCGTGTTGCAGCATACAAAGCCGCGATTGATCATTATGCCAGCGAATGGCAAGACGCAATGGTTGTTGATGTTGGCGCTGGTACTGGGCTGCTCTCTGTATTGTGCGCTCGATCTGCTCGACGAGTCGTTGCAATCGAAGCATCCCGACTGGCACACTTTCTGCGGCAGGTGGTGGATACAAACGTGCCTGGAACTGTTGCAGTGCACGAATGTCTGGCAGAGGAACTAGAGCTGGACGACGGTGAGAAAGCTGATGTGATAATCAGTGAATGGATGGGATACTGTTTGCTTTTTGAGAACATGCTGCCATCTGTCTTATCAGTCAGAGATCGCTACCTCAAAGAGGGTGGTCAGATGCTGCCCTCAAAATGTCGATTGCTGATGGCACCACTTCAAGATAGCTGGCGCGAGGAGAAGATTAACTTCTGGCGTTCTGTTAGCGGCATTGATATGTCCTCACTGATGCCGCTTGCCAGAGCAACCTTTTGTTCTGCTCCACAACATCGCATAGTCGATCCCAAAGCGCTTTTGGGAGATGCGTTTGAAGTTCTATGCATGGATATGCACACAGTGCAGAGTGCAGACCTTGAGAGATTTGAAGCCGACCTGCGTGTGACGCTTCCTCCTGGCAGTCGGTTAGATGGCATTGTGACATGGTTTGAGTGCGAGTTTGGGGATGCTGGCTGGCAGCTTTCCACTTCTCCCTCGAAGCCAGCCACCCACTGGAAGCAAACTGTCTTCTATTTCAGGCAGGCGGTTGAGGGGGGTGGTGGCATTCTACTTACAGGCAAAACGGTAGTGGAGCGTCATGATGAGTTTTCGCGAGGCTACCGAGTCACGTTTGATTTGAAGATACCCGGACGAACATCTCGAATGGAAGCCTTCGAGCTTAGGTAACAACTGTCCTTGAGCCTTCGCTATGGGAAAAAAGGGTGACCTTGAGCATCAGGCCAGGTCACTCGCACATATGTGATTTTTGTACTTTGGCACGGGCTGTCTGGATCAAGCGAGTCTGAAAATGCGAGCTGGAAGCATGATGCTAGATTAGATGTTTAACCACTCAGTGTCTGAGTGCTTTTGTGCTGACTAAATCTCATGCTTTGCATGAACTCCAATACCCGCCTCCCCACTTGCATGTCCTCACAAGATGCGTTGTCCGAGCCATGGAAGCTGGGGACGAGAGTCTGTCTGTCCACTCCATCCTCAGGCTTTCTGATCAGCTGCAGACAAGCATTGTAACATGCCAGATGCTGTCAGAGCCCACACATTCTTCCATTTGCTCAGGGGAAGCACGTTCCACAAGTGTTGCGTGGATGCATTCAGCATTCCTTCCCATGCAGATGCTGAAAGCCTTTTTTTGTGAGTGAGCCTGAGTTGTTAAGGTCAGCTTGAGAGGTACAGTACGATTCACTGGAACGACCGAGTTTGCCGCGGGAGACTGGGTTGGTGTGGAGCTGGATCGGCCAATTGGCAAGAACGACGGCAGCGTGATACTTGACTGGAAAGTGTGCCACAGGTGGCTGACTTTGTTTCCATACCCTTGGCACTTGCTGTGAGCTCCGGACATGGCTCAGCTGGCTCAGCGTTGGTGGAGCTCAGGAATGGTGTTCGTTACTTCAGCTGCAAGAAGAAGCGAGGGCTTTTCTGCAAGCCCAACGCCCTGGTGCCAGAGGAAGTTGAGCCAAGGGTCGAGCACACGGACGCTTGGTCAAGAAATCTGTACTTAAGATCAGAAACAACGGCGCGTTGCATTTTTACTGCCGAGTTGCTGATTAACCCCTGAGTTAGGAGATTCTTCATAAAAACTCGCTGATCTTTAGTTGCGGACACAAGATCTCTTTGATTAAGCCATAATGGTTCCGAGTGTGCTTCGGAACTGTCAGGCTTCTACGGAAAACCGCGCAGTTGACTCCAATGACGCCGCGCCAGATGCTACGCCGGAGGCCTGCGGTGAAGCCTCCTCAACGAGTGCGGCTGCTGGTATGGAAGACAAGCGAGACGGGTCTGGTGACTCCTCCATTGCAGCTGGCCATGAAGACGATGAAGAGTGCAGCCGAGAGCAATTGGCTTATGAGGCGAGCATCATCTTTCATCTTGGCGCAAGCCTGCATTTCGTTCAAGGGTGTGCGGCAAACATGATCGTTAATACATGAGACCATGGAATGCAATCTATTGCTATGGGTCAGTGTGACGAGGTGCAGCCACCGCAGCATCATGGCGCTGGAGCACGAGGCTGTTGGTAATTGTTATTTGGCGCTTGTTACCATTTTTTCAAACGTGTGACAGGAGACCGCCGAGATCACCGCTCACCTTACATGAGGAAGATGGCAGGAGCAGATCCTTGGGCCAGTGATAGCAGCTGTGGCGGATCGATCGTTGTTGCAGATGTGCCTTGCTTGCATTTGCTTGGCGAGATCATGTGAGAGCATGTGGCCATGGCAAAGCATACGTCCTATTCTCAGGAAAGTGATGGTGCCAGTACCACTTCGCATGATGAAGAAGCAGCGTGGTTTGCTAAAGTGAAAGATTTGGCCCAACGTGGCCTCAAACTGGGGCATGTTCTCGGCTTTTACCAGAGCCTGGTAGAGGGAACGCTGTATGGAGATGACGGGCGTCAATTAATGGTGCACTTTGACCCTAAGAAGCACACAACTTCTGACGTCGTCCGCGCTGCCATTATTCCGGTGAGCAAAGTGACCCCCTTCGGAAGCTGCGCCTATTCAACTCTGGCAGAAGCAAACAAGCCGGTGCTGGCCACAGTAATGGTTTCACATCACTGGCGAAATCTGTTTTGCCATTTGGTGGCTGCGTTGATTTCCTATGCTTTGGGAGAGACAAGCTATGCTTCGACAGTTGCAGCTTTGGAGGAGAAAGACTTCGAAGGTTTACGGCATCAGCTCGATCGGAGGGATGCCCTGCATATGACTTTTTGGCTCTGCCTCTTTTGCGTGAACCAACATGCAAGTATTTGCGGCAGTCTACCCTCCGCTCCGGTGGTGAATGCAGAGTCGCAGGATGAGCACGCGAAGGCGGTTGAGTACCATCACCGAGAGACACATGACCCTGTGACCGGGCAACAGTTTGAAGTCTGCAGCTGTGGCGCAACAAAGCATTGGAACAATTCAACGCTCTGCGAAATGGTGGCTTGGACGTGTGACAGCCATACCTGTGCTTTGATGCAGATTTGGGGGGTCTTCTCATCATACATAAGTTAAGCCGGACTTGTGTCCGGCTTTGTGTTGTAGATCTGATCATACCGTCTAAAGCCTAGGACGCAAGCAATTAGGAGTGTGGTTGCCTGCCGAGCTTCGTGAGGACAAGTTTGATGCCATGATGGCGGTGCTCGACAAGGAGGTGCCTGGCGCTGTCCAGCGGAAGCTAAGCCACATCATTGTGGTGGATCAAGCTTTCGAAGTGTTCTCTCGGATTTGGGTCATGGCAGAAATCGCGAAGGGGCAGGAGTTGGAGCTGAATCAGGTGGCCATGCTTTTTCCACCTCCACAGAAGCTGCAGGCAGCAAGCAAGGCTCGAAGGAGTGTGGTACCTGCAAGCGCTGCTGCTGAAATTGGGCGGGTACGGGCAACTCTGGACATTCGCAAGTGTAAGGCAAGCCGGCAAGAGGATGTGGATGCAATCCTCTCCTCCATTCCAGATGTGGAGAAATTCAACGAGCAACTGAAAGCCATTCTTTTTAATGAGAGTTCAGGCATTCTTGAGACCTGGAGTGCAGAGCGATGTGCTGGATTCTTTGATGTCATTGATCCGCTGAAAGAACTTGTGGAGCGTGAGCACTGGAGTGCTCCACAGGTCATCATGTTAGGTCAAGAAAGCACCGGAAAGTCTACTCTCTTGGAAAGATTGACTGGCTTGCCCATCTTTCCTAGAAATGCAGATCTTTGCACCCGTTCTCTGATCAAGGTATGCTTGAGGAGGGGGCCTACACGAAAGCTGAAGCTTCTTGTACAAGACATTTTGACGCAGCGCTTTGATGACGAGGGGTCAGAAATTGATTTGGAGGAGCTAGGTGATGAAGTGATGAAGGAAATGACTCGGCAAGTCCGACTGGAATCCTTACGACAGGAAGTGCCGGACAAGGACGCGGAGTACTACTCTGCCGCAGTAAGCGAGAAGCCCCTACAGCCCTCCGATGGACTGTGCACAAAGAAAGCTTTGGTCATAGAACTCAGCTCACCAAAGGCCCCAAATTTAGATGTCGTAGATTGTCCCGGTTTGGTGGCGGCATCGGCTAGGGGGCGACCAGCAGATGTCGCGCAGGAGACAGCTTCTCTGGTGCGGACTTTCGCTAAGAAGCATCGCAACTCTGCTTTGTTTGTAGTTGCAGTTAAAGCTTCAGAGCAGCCTAACAACTCTCTAGCTATGCGCCTCGTCCAAGAGCTTGGGCTTGAGAGCAGAGCTCTCGGTGTGTTGACTATGACAGATGTGTTGACTGGCGACCTGACAGACAGAGAGACAACTCTGCATACAACCTTTCTGAAACACCACGGTCCTCGGCTTCTGCAACTGCTGCGTGGAGCAACAGATGCTGGAGGCGGAGTTCCTCTTGCGCTGGGCTACACACTGACTGCTCTGAATGACATCCATGAAGATAGGGGTTGGTTGAGCCTCTCCCGAGTAGACGCCATGGCGCAGTGGGAAGTCCAGTACTTCAAGCAACTTGCTACGCAATGGGTGGCAGCCGCAAGAGCTTCAGTTCAGAGTGACACTCTGGATGAGCAGTTCTTGCTTCAACGCTGTTCTTGCAACAGTCTCTGGCGTCATATCAAAGATGCCGTGGACAACTTTGTCCGTGATAACTGGCTAAGCGACACTGTAAGGCTAGCTCAAGAACAGGAAGCTTTGACAGCAAGCCGCGAACAGTCTTTGGGACTGCCGCGAGCCATGGCATTGCACCACATTGCAGAACTTTGTTTTCAAAGCGACCTTCTGCCGGCCTCGCTTCGTGCCGTAGCCACTTTCGCTGAAGAGGATGCAGCTGTATGCCCCGGTGATAAGCTGAGCAAGTTTGGATACAGAGCTCTGTCCAGTCCAAAGATTCCGGAGATATTTGCAAATCGCATTCAGGCAATCTTACAAAGGGTTCTTGCAAGTCCGTGGCGATCCGATGGTTTTTTTCATGAGTTGCTGCTTCGCCTTGAAGACGACATGTTACATGTCATCCCCGAGGCAGTTACGCTCGGGCCGCCAGGGAACGGACGAGTCTTTGACTGGCCAAATCATTTGGAAAGCTGCTTGCGCCAAGTTGAGCAGCAGCTGCTCCGCGCGGTGCTCGAGGTGAAAACACATGTGCAATCAAAGCTGGATGCCGCTCTGCAGGAAGACAAAACACCCGAGCGCATTGGACGATTAAGTCTTGCCATCGCATCTTTCAAACAGCTGTTCTGGCAAGACATCGGCCTGCATGAATGCCTACCAGGCAAGGTGCTGTTTGCTACCTTTCCCCTGAAAGGCATCCGCGAGGCGCTAGGAATTGCGGATTCCCTCGAAGCATGCCCATTGGTTCGTGTGGAGCGCCTGGCACCAGCCTTCACTTTCTCATTGAAGTTGGATGCAAAGCAGATTACCAATCGCTGCAGTCTTCATTTCCACCGTTTCCTTGAGGATTTGATCATTCAGGGAGAGCAGGCTCCTCAGATATGCAAGAGATTGCCTGAGGACTGCTGGATTGAGGACTGCACAGAAGAACGACTGAAGCTTCTGTGTCATTTGCAGAATTTGCGTTTGGCACAAGCTCGTCTCAAGGATGCTTTTGGTGAGGAGCATTTTGAGAAGGCGGCCGCTTGTGCAAACAGTACACAAGGCAATGCTTTAGAACCGGATGCAAGGAAGAAAGCGGCTGCAGCAGAAACTGTGACCCGTCGCAGTCATGAAGAAGTGAGATCAGTCGTTAGTTCATGGAGAAACTCCCTTCATGCGCGGGCAGCGGATTTTTTCTCCTCTGCAGCTGAACTTGACTCGGTGCTAGAGCAAGTTGCGGAGAACACAGATGCTGGAACTGACTTCCTGCAAGGAGACGGTGATGTACTTTGGCGAGGTGAGTGTTCCGGGTCCGAGGCGTTTCTGTGGATAAAGCGCGATAATGCATCCGACACACAAACCTACGTCAATCGGGTGTTGGCTGCACTGTTCATAGATGACGAGTCCTTCGATCGATTGTCCACGCTGCCGAAGGAACCCTTCAAAATGACTTGTGGCAATCAGCGCTGCATCAATCTTTTGCACCTTGATGTGCCGTAGCCTGCGCAATCCCTTTGAGAAGTCTGGCCAAGCACGAGGCTGCAACTTCTGTGTAAATCTTTCCGACAAAGCTCACCAACACACAGGCTTTCCGCATGGCTGACCAGGAGTAAGCTGCTTTGGTGTGGTGGAGGGACAGGGTGAAGACACAATCAGGCACCGCCAAGTGTTTGGAGTGTGGTCTTCCGCCATGAGTTTTGCCTCACTGGCAAAGGTTGGCAGTGTAACATGTTTGTATTGCTCTTGTGTATGCCCCCTAGTGTAGGCTTGGATTGTCTCCAAGTAATTTACCACACTCGTAAAGTTGAACATTTTTTTGATTGCTCCTGAAGGTCGATCTGTTGCGAGATGCAGGATCATGAATCGACCAATTCCTAAGTTGGCCATAGCTGGAGCATATCAGATATCAGCGTGGCGAGGCCGGCGAGGGACTTCAAGGTGGAAGCCATGCTTCAGGCACATGATGCAGACAGTCAGGGCTTCGAATCATTTAACTTTCAGTCGGTTGATCGTACCTGGGCTACCACTGCTTGCTACCGTTGCAGGCGACGGCTCACTTTGTCAGTGGCGGAAGCCAGATCCGTGCATTGCGCGGTGAAGCACATCCTCAGGACTGTGGGAAATCATGGTCAACAACAGGTGGTTCGGAGTGATTCACGAACTGCTGTGTGTGCCATTTCGCGCAGCTGTGCCAAAATCCTTGAATTGCGAAGGGTGTGCCAGCAGATAGGTGCCATGAGCCTGGTGACTGTCACATCCTATGTCCTGAGGATCCCCGGCGAAGGGAATCTGGCAGAGATAACCTTTCCAGGGGCCTGTAGCAGCCATACCTTCTGCAGCGTGTTCCAAGACCTGGCCCAGCTCATGATCCATCGGAGCCTGGTATGGACGACCCCTCTGAGAGCTCCGAGGTCGACATCGGCACGATGTCAGGGATCAGCCAGGGGTGGGCAAGCCAAGTTGCAGATGGCTCCACCAGCATGTTCATCAGCAGAAAGCCGAACGGAGGCGCCTTCCTCTACAATACAAAGAGATAAGAAAGCCCTTTCTTTATCCTCGCTAGAACAGCAGCTTGCTTATCCCAACGGCTTGCCCACTCCTGTCGTGGGTCATGGCGGGATGTTGCGATTCTATGCGTGACATGGGCCGAACAGCAGGACACCATCCGTCTCTGAAGACTCATCCGAATCAAGAGGAAAGGCTGCCGGCTTGATGCACGAAGGCGGGCAAGGAGGCATTTCAGCCTCGTGCAAAAAGGGGCCAGTATTTGGTAGCAACCCAAGAGACTTGTCACATTTTGGTAGCAAGCCCAGCGTTTCGATAGTGCCGTCCAGCCTTCTTGCTCAGTCGCTTGCATGGTTTTGCAAGGGAATCGTATGAAGCTCCCAGCTGTTGTTAGGTCTGGTAGCTTTCAATTTCTGCACACTTAAGCATGCATCGCCCTTTCACTTTGCTGGGTCACCTTGCTGGGCTCAAGTTACAAGACTGCGGGCGTCCCAGGACGTTTCAAGCTTGCACGAGCTGTGCGACATGAGCCCCATGTTTGCAAGTGCAAGCTGCTTTTCATGTCTCCTTGTGCATCTGTTGCGCTTTTGCACGTCTTGTTTTCCTGGATTTCGTTCTCCAGTATGGTGGAACATGGAACATTCTTTGTAGCATGTCTCTACGAAACATGCATTATCCTTTCTTACCAGAGATGTGCTCAAGGTTGTGAGACATAGCAGCGGCCCAAGTGTCAGTCTCCTTCAGGGGAGTCTTTGGGTGGACATTGGGACTAGTCACGATTGGCTTCTGCTATCCATTTGCAAGTGTCCACACTGTAGTCACGATGTACAGCAGAGTGCGGTGCCTAGGCCTGTGCCACCTGTACTGTGTGCCGTGACCAAGGCAGCCACGACAAGTGGCGCGGGCCTTGGGCCCTCTGGGGCAATGCCAGGAACCTAGACATCTGGAAGGTAAAGACAGTTTGTTGATGCCCAGTACGTCACAGGTTTAATGCCTACCCTCAGCAGAGGAGCAGCCACTGAGGGTGATGAGTTTCTCAGGGCATGATTCAGTCTGTATGATAGATCAGAATGACTTAGCTGCTGCGAACTTGTAGCACTTGGAATGCTTGTGAGGACGAGTTGCTGGAAATTCATCATTCCGTTGTGCAGCCTTACCCTGAGAATTTCAGAGCGCGGTACAGCGCGCTGTTCATAGAGAATGCTGGGGTAGGTGCATCTTGTGCCAAGTTGCCGGTGGGCTTTGCTTGGTGCTCTACGCATCTTTGGAAGCATCGGAAGATGAGAGGCATGCGACCCAGCACACACAAAGTCTGGATTTGCACAGATTCAAGCAGCATGTGGGAAGTTGTTGTTTTCACATCCGAGCAAACCCTAGCGAAGCGCGAATTTTGGTGGAAGCGCCTTACCATCATGTTTCAGCACTCCAAGGATTGTGCAGTTGGGTACATACTGTGTTGCACCACTTCCGAGCTTGCAGCTGGATTTGAACCCTCCATGGACACTGCAGTTGAAGCTTTAGCGCTGATAATATTGTTTCGCTGTTGTAGCTCAAGAACCAGTCAACCTGACCTGTGTTATCATCTGAGTTTCTGCGAGGCATTTACCCAGCGATGACCCCTCGTTGAAGAGAATGCAGCGTCTTGCTCAGAGCTTCTGTGGTCTCATCGGTGTGACTGCAGCAAAGCTTTGTTTGAGGCCTTTTCTTTCCTCGCAGTCGTTTGAGATTGGACTCTGGACGCGCCAGAAGTCAGCAGGCTCGAGGGACCTGTGGACTTTGCTGCTTCCGTGCAGGCTAGAGAGCTGGATGAGAGGTCATAGCAGGATACCCAACAAATGCTCCTACTCTTTTTCACTAAGTGTGCCGCCACGCAGGCATCGCAACAAAAACCCAAGCCCTGAACACCAACCACCCAAAACAGCTCTCAGCAGATGTAACCCAAACAGTCAGCCCTAAACTTCAAACTACCCAAAGCCCTAAACTTCCCGAAGCCTTGAAGAACCTGGTCAAACCATAGGCAGATAGGTTGGACTGCACATGCCGGTGAGGACTGCCCTTTAGACATGCCAATTGCACACCTCAACCGTTGTGCAGCAAAAAAAAACTGCCAATGGGATTCACCACATCAGCCAGAATTGCTGTTCCTTCATATTTCAGAGAGAAAAATGAAGCCATGGTAATCTGGAGCACTAGACCCTGAGCGCCCCAAACAACCGGAGGGCCGATTTTTTATGGGGATGTTCTTTTTTAATGGTGGCTTTGGCGTGGAGTGTCTTCACATGTTGGCCTCGAAATGGAGCTCTCGCGTGTAGCGTCCTCACACATTCTCTCGAGATCGAGATCTCGCGTGGAATGTGCTCACATTGTGTCTCCAAATCGAGCTCTCGCGCGGAGCGTCCTAGAATTTTGGCCTCGAAATGGAGCTGTCGCATGGAGCGTCCTCACGTTTTTTCTTCAAATTGAGCTCGCGCGCGGAACGCTCTCAATTTTTGTGTCGAAATCTAGCTCTCGCGGCATTTCTTGCTTAGCTTTTGGGTTTGTTGGCTTCGATGAAAAAGCAATTTATGGAATTTATATTCAGTCCTCAGAAGCCGTCAAGCCTTCATACAATTTCTTCCCTCATACTCCTTGTTCAATCCCTGTTGCAAGAAAGGATCAACATCATGTTTGACATGTCTTCAGCTGATGAGTTTAAGCTTTTCGGTTCATGTGAGACGTAGCTCTTGTGTCGGGTGCTGGGGTGTCTTCTGCTTCGATCGTCGCTTCGCTACTGCGCTTGCTTGCTGCCATCCCTGTGGTCGACTGTGCTCCCTGCCTCCCTTGCCCTGACATTCCTGAGTTCCATCTCTCGTCTGTCCTTTTGGGTATAGGGATAGGGCTACTCCTTTTGCCCGCTCTTGAGGCCTTCTGGCTTCTCCGTGCTGCCTTGTTGAGGCGGCTTGCAACCCGCCTGCAGGCGGACTTTTACCGGCTTAGCGGTCCTTAGGGTTCCTAGAAGTCTTGGGCCGGGGGTTTTGTGGTTTACCCTAACCCGCCTCCTGTGTGGATTTGCTCCTTGCACCCTGAACCCGCCTTGGATTTTGCCTTGGCCTTCCTCGCCGGCCCGCCGCCGGTCCTGGACTTTTGTGCCTCTTGGCTGATGCAAGCAAGGGTTGAGGAGCTTGAGCGGCTTGTTGCACAGCTCCAGTTGGAGGTTCTTGAACTCTGTGCGGTGTTGGGGGTCGAGCCTGCGACCCAGCCTGCCAGCGGCTCTCCTAACGGCGAAGCCTCGCCTTTTGCCTTGGCCTGCCCCTTACTCCTGCTCCCCGGCCCTCGCCCCGTGGACTTGGCCTGGAGACGCCTCCTTCAGTTTCAGCCAGCACCTCGACGGCGGCCTCGCCTACTCAGTACCCCTTGCAGGGCCCCGGCCGGGCCCGCGAGCGCAGCTCGCCCAGAGGGTATCCCTCCTCTCCCGCGCACTCACCGCGACACGGTGTGCAGGAACATCAACGCCTGGCTTCGGCGGTGCCTGGCAGGCGATCACAGAGGCCTCAGGAAGAGATCAGCTTCCGCAGGGCTCTCAGTTTTGGGTTTTTTCTGAGGGATTTTGGGCGCAGGGACTTGTCTTCTCCAGCTACGCTCGCGGAGCTGGTCAAGCGTGGGAGCTCTGTGTGCATTGGCCTGCGTGCTCGTGCAGACGTCCACCCCGTCTTTGCCTGTGGCGGTTGGGCGAGCCCCTTTACTGCTAAGCATGTCTGCCTCCGAGAGGTGGCCGAAGAGGAGGAGGGTCTGCTGCCGAGGCGCCCGATCTCGAGTACTCAGTGGGCTGCTGCTCCTTCGCTGTCTGTGCCCGGCTTTTGGCACACGCTGCCCTCATGGATTTTAAAATGCAAGGGCCCTTTTTCCTCATTCCTTCGTGCCATGATAGCTGCTGTCAACATGACGGCCAATACGTCGTTGGTCTGGCCCTGCCCTTTGCCTTATCCTGAGGTTTTCCGTGCTGCTGTGGGCCCTCTGCTTGGCTGCGCAAGCGGGTCAACTTAGTTGTTGCTTAGCTTTCTTTGGGCTCCCCTGCGCCCTCCCCTCGGGCTTCGGCGAAGGCCCGGCCGCTGTCTCCTAAACAATGGGAGGCCGTGCGGTCCTTGGAGCGCCTTGCCTTCGGTACTTTGACTTACAAGCTCGATCCTGCCCTTATGGGCCGTGTCGCTTCCAACGCCGAGGACCACAACAAGATCCTCGCGGCTCTGGGTTGTGCCGTGGCTACTTTTGAAGGCGGAGCAGGATACTTTACAACTTCGGGCGGGGGCTGGCCTTCTGCCCCTGTTCTGGCCCCAGACTTTTCGGCTGAGCCTTCTTGGTTGCCTGACAGCAGCGCAGGTAGCAAGGATGCCCCGGCCCGTTTTGGCCATCAGCTTGGGGACCTCACTTTCCCGGCCTTTCGCCTTGCCAAGAGCATTCAAGCAGACCGTCTGCGCTTTCCGGTGCCTCCTTCGTTCCTAGGCCTTACTTGGATGAGAGCACTGATTTGATCGGCCTCTGGACTTCGCCGCTGGTGTTGATCCCTCTGTGCCTTTGCCGCGCGTTGGCGTTCTTGCCGCTTCCGATGAACGGCTGAAGCTCCTTCGTGCCTTGGCTGACTCTGGCAGGTTGCGTCCTCTCTGGCCCCTCCCCGAGAGAGAAGGGGTCTCAGCTGGATTGTTTGCCGTGGTTAAGGATTTAGAGAAGGATAGGTTGATATTAGACGCCCTTCCGGCGAACACCTTAGAATCGCCGCCGTCCTTCTGGACAGGCTCCCTTGCCTCAGTTTCTGTGTTGCTGCCTCTTGTGCTGGCCCCCGACGAGGAGGTGCGCGTGTCCTCGGCAGACCTCAAGGACTTCTTTTACTTGTTCAAGGTCCCTGACCAGCGCCTTCAACAAAACCTCTTTTCGGGAAAGCTCACTTCTGCTGAGGCCGAGTTTGTGTTTGGCAGCAGGCAGCGTCGCTTTGAGGACCGCTATGGCTGCCTGGGGCCTGAGACTTGTCCTGTCCACCTTGGCGACGGGCGACAATTGTGTGTGCGAATTTGCGCTCAGCGCGCATTTCGGAGTCCTTCCAGCATGGGGTCTTGCTGTCCGAGGAGCTCTTGAGCCCCACGAGCCCTCCTCCTAGACGGTTGCTATCGATTGGGGTTGTGAGGGGATGACTTGCGTGTTCTAGAGAGGGTTGCCAGGTCACAGCCGCTAAGCCGGCCTTCTGGCCAACCCCGAAAAGGGCGCTCTCCTTCTTGCTTGGCCTCATTGAGGAGCTCTGGACTTGGGCTTTGATTGGCTCCCTTTGCGTGGCCGACCTGAGATCATGGCGGCGATACGGCGACACCGGCAGCGAGACGGCGTCGACCTGATGGTCAGCTGCGATTCTGTGGCGGCGCTCACGCCACTATCCACTCATGTCGCTGCGACATAAGCCCAATCAGCTTGAGCTCCTATCAACTCCGCTGGTGTCAACGCGTGCCTGGTGTTGCCAATGACCTGGCGGAGCCAGCCGGTTGTCAAGTTCAGGCTCTCCACCCTCCTCAGTCATGCAAAAGAAGTTTGCGTACCTCCCAGGAGTGCTTCCTTTTTTAGTGCCATGTCTGCTGCGCAAGTGGCAGAGTAGGGAGTCATGGTCGTTTCCCAGCCAGTGATTACTCGCTTGAGTGAGGATTCCACCCGTGGCTGGTTCACGGCGCAAATGGCTGACCGGCAGGCCGGCAGGAGTTCGTTTGCGTAGGACTCTTTCTTTTTGTAGCTGGGCCTTCCTTTGCATTAGACTGAGTGCATCTGCTGATGTTGTCGTGCGATATGTGGTTGCTCAACGCTGCACTTCTTTGCTTGTTTCCGTGGTGGCATTTGCGTGCGCTTACATGTCCATTTGTGCAAGACTTCTCTTTCCAAGATCGGAAGCTCCCATGCCGACAACGTTACGAAGGCCAGGGGAGCTACTAGAGAAATGGTGCTTGCCTCGCCTTAACCGCGGATGCAGACGCCATGAGGTAATTTCCGCAACTATGATTCAGCAACTGCCGACGTGCGTTTCAGAAACTTGCAAGGCTCATTGCAGAAACTTGCCAGGCGCATTTCAGAATTTTGGAAATCCTCTCAGATAGCAGTGCAGTTGCCAACCGCCAACCTTGAACATAGCCCTGGCAAATTGCTGAAATCTGTAGCGGGTCTCTTGTGGGCCTCTAGGAGATGGCGGGCGAGCCAAGTGCGGCTGAGGCCAGTTCCTATGTTTTCTAATTTCTGAACACCAGTAAAGCATTTCCTTTCCAAAGAGGTCCGACGCTCCAAGCGTCGAGCCGCCCGCCAAGCTAGATGCGGAGGCGGCTTCGTAAGCCTCCTTGTTCATCAGGGTGTGCTGTCTCACTCTAGTCTTGCAGATCAAAAGAACGCCAAGAAGACCTGCGCGGCGGCTCCTCACTTGAACACTGCACCACGGCTGGACCGTTCATTGCATTTTCACCTGGTGGGAAGCTGTGCCCTCGAGCGCCAAGAACCTGAATCTTGAAATGCGGAACCCCCAACCGTAAATCTCAAACCCTAAACCACAAGCCCTGCAGGAAGGTGCGCAAAGCAAAGTGCAACGTTGACCTGACAACACAGGCCGTTCGGGTTATCAGACGCTCTAAAAGGAATTGAGCACAATAAGTAAGAGTTTGGAGCGCGGTAAGTAAGATAGGTGGGTGCAAGCTCCGGTATGGTGGAGTAGGAAGGGTTAAAGTAGGCTAGGGGAGGAGAAGCTAGAATAAGCAGTGCGTACCTGTACTATGTGTGGATACTCTTTGCGCCTGCCACATTAAAAAGATAGGGCCGCCCCAGGCCCAAAAAACCATTCAAACCGCAGAAACCAACGACGCGTGTGTCCGTAAACTACAGCCCAGAGAGGCCCCAGGCTCCAAAAAAAAACGTTTACACGGTTAAACCCACAAAATACAGCACAGAGAAGCCCCAGGCTCCCCAAAACCATTTAAACCGTTTAAGTCGTTAAATCCGTTAAATACTGTTCAAGGAGGCCCCAGGCTCCCCAAAGCCGCTTAAGCCGTTTGAATCTGCGAAATAAAGCCCAGGGAAGCCCTGGGCTCCCCAAAACCATTTAAACCCTTTACACCGTTAAATCTGTGATATACAGCTACAGCCCAGAGAGGCTCTGGGCTCCCCAAAATCATTTAAATCATGTAAACCGTTCAAACCGTTAAATACGTGAAATGTAGCCCAGGAGGCCCTGGGCTCCCCAAAAAACGTTCAAACCATTTACACCGTTTAAACCGTTAAATCCGTGAAATATAGCCCAGGGAGGGTCTAGACTCCCAAAAGCCCTTTAAACCATTTGAACCGTTTAAGCCGTTAAATCCGATCCGTGAAATACAGCCCAGAGAGGCTCTGGGCTGCCAAAAACCGTTTAAACATTCAAACCGTTTAAACCGTTAAATGCGTGAAATACAGCCCAGGAGGCCCTGGGCTCCCAAAAAACATTGGAACCATTTATACCGTTTAAACCGTTAAATTCGTGAAATATAGCTCAGGCAGGCAATAGACTTCCAAAGCCGTTTAAACCATTTGAACCGTTTAAACCGGTGCATCCGTGAAATACAGCCCAGCAAGCTTGGATTTATCCGTGCTAACGGTCTAAGCCGTGTAAATGGTTTACACGCTTTTGGCGCCCTTGAGGCCTCCTTGGGCTGCATTTGCGGACTTAGCCGTTTAAACGGTTTACACGGTTTAAACGGTTTTGGGGAGCCCAGAGCCTCTCTGGGCTGTATTTCACGGATTTCACGGTGTAAATGGTTTTGGGGAGCCCAGGGCCTCCCTGAGCTGAATTTCACGTGTATAACGGTTTAAATGGTTTAAATAGTTTAAACGGCTTTGGGGAGCCCAGAGGCTTTTTGGGTTGTATTTCACGGATTTAACGGTGTAAACGGTTTAGATGGTTTTGGGGAGCCCAGGGCCTTTCTGGGCTATATTTTACGGATTTAACGGTGTAAACGGTTTAAATAGTTTAAATGGTTTTGGGGAGCCCCGGGCCTCCCTGGACTTTATTTCGCAGATTTTACGGTTCAAACGGTTTCGTGGTGCCTGGGCCTCTCTTCTGGGCTGTATTTTGTGGATTTATCGGTTTCAACGGTTTTAATGTTCTAAACGGTTTTGGAGAGTCTGTTGCAGAACTGGGCCCTATCTCCGGGGCTTATCAATTCAATCAACTTAAAAACGATTTTTGGGTCTTGGGGCTTTCCTGAACGTAATTTTTCCTTGTTATTGTCTTGGTGCTTTTCCCCGACTTCAGTTGTGTTCCCCAAGATTTCCGCTTGTTTCCCTTAGATTTTCCCTCGCCGAGCTTGTTTCCATTAACTTTTTTCCCAAGAGCTAACCCAAATCATGCTGGTTTTCCCTAGTTTTTCTTTCAAATCGTGCTCTGGCTGTAAGCTTTTTTCCCCTTACGAGGTTTCCCATTTCCCCTTGTTTCCCCTTCATTTTCCCTAGGCATTATAGGAGATCGACATTCCTGTGCGCACGCAAGAGAAAACTAGCCAATCTGAAGCTCTAAAGTAACCCCTTCCTGCTCTTACTACAATGCGTCCTTCCCCCTTGAGCCCAGGGGCGACTCTCAGCAGCGCTCGTCCGGGGCGCTAGACTTTTAAGTGTGGGTTTAAGCTTGGCACGGAGGGTGGTGAAAGTTTTTTCCACGAAGCCGCGCCTGCTAAAGAAGGTAGACGTAACGAGGGCGGGGTGGGATCTTGGTCAGAAAAGGTTTGCCGGCTGTTAAGTCTGAAGCTCCCCAGCCTGATGCAGGCCAGTGGCTCAGGGTGACCTTGCCTGACTTGCGCGTCACTTCTGAAAGCAGCAAAGCTATGAGAGTCTCGAGCCTTTTAACTGTGGCTTAGTTTACGACCTTACTGCTCTGGGCAAAGTCGCCTCCTTGGCTTTAGGAGACTTCAATAACGATCACGTTGTTGACCCGCTCAACGTGTTTGCTGCGGGTTTTCCAGGAGTTGTTCGCTACCCTTCCCTCCCTCAAGAGCTACAGGATGAGGACGGGTCCTTGACAAAGACAACTCGCTTTCCAACGCGCAGACGTCTGTTGTTCTTGACCCCACTGACTGGCACGCGTGGGAGCCCCAACAGCTTGGAAAACTGGACTGACCTGTCTAGAGCTGCCGAGGAAGCACTTATAGGGCGGCCCACGCCGAGCATGGTAGCAAAACCAGGTGTACCGTACGTAACTGCAAATTGCGCAAGGCGGCCTTTGTACCTGTCTGCAGGTGCCGCAGAACGTCTCCTACCGGCGAGCCTAAGGTCAAAACTTCCCGGCTTCGTCGCTTCGGTGGGTGCGTGCGCCAGTGGCTCGTGCACCATGAGCCCTGACGGTAACTGAGCTTCGCAGTCAGAACAGCAAGTCAATCTGCAGCAGCTCATACTAGAGGGGTATGTGCAGTTGCCTGGTGTCCAGGCATTAAGAGAACCATCCCAGCTGCCAGTGCTCAGACTGTTGCGCTTCGCCAGACAGCCAAGTCGTATTGTCAAGAGTATCACTCCTGTCCAGACTCGGGATACTCTCTGAATTCCAGTGTTTGATGGGGACACCCTGCAATGCTCATACATACCATGCAAGTTTTTTTCTATCATCCTTCATGCTGGGCATGCCCCTAGTTCTGGTCATTGCACGCTAAAAAGGCCGTTGCGCGTTTTAGCTAGGGCTTTGCCGTAGAGTGTTTGAGCGTGAGCGAGCGCCTTCGGTAGCCGCAAGCGAAAGTGCTAACGCAAGGGTCTTGCAAGTAGAGTAGCACGTTTCGCTTGCACCTGTTTTTTTGGGCTAGCAAATGCTAGCGAAAGAAACTCCACCGTTGAACCTTAGGAGGAGAACCTGGGGTGGTGGTGGGCTAGTTAGTAATGCTAACGCACGAAGCAGTCCTTCACAGAGGTCTTTTTGGTCAGTGCTCCACACACTACACCTGCTGTTGTGGAGTTCACAGTGCACAGTGGGAGGCTTGTCTTTCACATATGACATTGCCGAAGCTCCTCTCACAGTGTATGCAGTCTATGCACCACAATATCACAGAGAACAAGTGAGGGATGAGTTGTGGGAGCACCTCACAAACACCATTCACAGCCACACAGGGAGCCAGCCTGTTATGGCCAGTGGTGACTTCAATTACTTCAATGCTCAGCCATTGGATGAGCTTGCTTGCGTTGCAGGAGCAGTTGGGCCACACTTCCAAAAAAAAGAAACCCTGGAAGAATCTTCACAGGCAGAGACAGATGGAGATTCCAATCACATCAGATTTTTGAAGCTGATCTTGCAGGAGGACCTTTGTTTGCCACAGACATGGATGCAAAAAACCAAGCAACAGCGCATTATATACCCACACTAAACCAGCAGGTGAACAAGTGCAACTCGGCCACGCAGTGGTGTCGGTACAGTGGAAGAACATGGTCACAGACGTTTCCATAGGCCGTGGTGCGGCCTTCAACTCCAACCACTTCCTCGTAAAGCTCAAGACCTCGCTGAAAACAAAGGTCGAAAAAACGTGAACGCCAACCTCCCCGAAGAACGCGGAAACCCACGGAGGAGCAGCGGATTCCTTTAACGCAGCAACTTCCTCGACGAACGCGGCGGCAACGACAGCAGCCGCACAAAGTACGCCTTTTCCTTCGCAGGAAAAGCTCGACACCAAATGGAACAAGTTTCACCAAGCCGTCCCGGACGCCACGTACAAGCACATCCCGTGAAGGAGGCTAAGCGACACAGCCATGGATCACGCAGCAGACATGGGGTTTGGTCCAAAGCCGCTCACAGGCCAGAGCGGAACAGAATAGCGAGGAAGAAGCCAGGCTGCGCAATGGGGTACGTAAACAGGCCGAACTGGATAAAATGCAATGGCTGAAAGATCGACTTGCGGAGAGCGAGCAGACCATGGATGCTAGGTGAAAATGGAGGTGGATCAAAGGGATTCGTGCCGATCATAAACCCAGACCCCTTTCCATCTTGGATGACGAGGGCAACGCCGAAGCCGTTCCCAGCAAGCGCAAACCTTTGGAAAGCGCCTCTCTCACAGGCAATAGGCCCCCGCGGATAAAACCTACACAGGCAGCGTGCAGCCCATCCTCCCAAATGCTGATGCATACGGCTGCACAAAAATGTTGTTTGCAAGTGGGGGGAAAGCGCTTTCTTTGAGGCCCTCCACGTGTGCTGTAACAAACATACTCATGTCCTCAGTCAGGGACCCCATCGTTTTGAATCAGCTCATTACTTTCCATGATGCCAACCCTTCCCTCCTTTTTGTGAGGCCATCCAAGCTTGCCGTAACAAAGCATCATGCCAGCAGTAAGGGAGAGCTATGCAGATCGTTTTGTTTGCAAATACGGGGCTCGCCACAACTCCCCCGCCTTCTTTCAAAGTCATCCATGCTTCATTTTCTCATCATTTTCATGACTTTCATGATTTTCATGATATTCCTTGATCTTCATGATATTTTGCGATTTTTCATGACTGTTCTTGAAATTTCATGTTTCATGATATCTCATGATATCTCATGATATCTCATGATGTATCATGATGTATCATGATGTATCATGGTTTTCCCTTGTTATTTATAATCTTTCATCAGCTTCAATATTTTTTGATGAATTTTCATTATTTTCATGATTGTTCATCATGTTTCATGATTGTTCATTTTCAAGACTCTTCATGATATTTGTTGATTGTCATGATTTTTCATGGGATTCCATCATTTTTCATTGTGTTAATGATTTTTTGTCAATCTTCACAGTTTTTTGCTCCAGAATCGCGCTCTCGCGTGAGGCGTCCTTCGATTCCAGGCCGCCAGCCACCCCACCCAAGAACAAATCACAAAAACAATACGACCAAAAAACTCACGCCCAAATAACCTGACGACCCTAGGATTCCCCTGATGGGCAAAACACGTTTGCTTACTCCCCTATGCCGAACGACATCCCCATTTCTGCCATTCAAACCTCGATTTTTTTCGGCAACAGGGCGCCAGATTTGGTTTGCCTAATTGCGAAGCCAAACATTTTGGGTTTTGGATGTGCTTGAACATTTGGTTGTATTTTTGCATGTAGATAGTCTTTTTCCCAGTTGAAGTGAACAGCGTTTCAGCATCAGCAAGAAACCAAACTATCGATAACAGACACGGCGCAACCAAAGCGACGTACAAATCCGAGCTGATGCCATTGACATTGTATTGGTGATGTAGACCAAATTAGCACCATTGTGAAGCAGCTGGTGCAAGCGCCGCCGGAGGTGTCCATTGTGGTGTTCGTAGCATGTTGTCTTGCGTTCAACGGCTTCACGCCGTTCAGTGTGAGTCACATTCGCCACATCGCAGTACCTCGGTAGAAACCTGGCCATCTACCGGAGCTTGTGGGTTGCTGACCTGGAAAACTTGCTTCAGGTGATGAGCCTTCCAGCATGCCGGAGCTTTAGTGTTGATGAACTTTTGCTATCGTCATGAAAGCTCTGGATGCAGCAGAGATGCTGGAGGCCAGAGACCTCCAAATCGTCTGCCAATGGCTCAATCTTGTGGAGCATGTGCAGCTGTGAGATGCTTTGCACTCAGGAGGAAGTGGAGAGGCTAAGACAACAGCTATTGCTTGAACGCAGCAGGAGAGTTTTTCAGACCAGAAATCACGGGGTACTGTCGTTTGTGCGATGAGGATTGCCGAGCAAAGTGCTGAAATCGCCAGACTGCGAGGTGGTCTCCTCGATAATCATTCGTGCAAATCATGATGCTGCAATCTGTGAAATGCCGCCTTCATCGGATCAGACAAGGTGCCGTGACTCCACAACAGGCCAAATCCGAGCAGGTGACTCGTGTTTTTTAACTGCGAGTCTTGCTTGGATGCTGCTGTCTAGAGACGGAAAGTGAACGGGGCAGGATTGGGATTCTACCGTGCCGCGTGAGACGGCCAGGGAGGAGCTCGTAGCACGTTAGTCGAACCAGCGAAATCATGGCTGCGCAGGAATCTCAGCAACCTATTCCGGACAGTCTCTGGCGGGAGCCCCCAATGCTTGACAAGGCCAGAACTGCAGGTGCTCGCACAGTCTCCGCCTGTTTTGGGTGTTGCGAGGCTGCGGAGTTGGCGTCACGTGAGAAGCATCTTGGCAACACAGATTCTTCATGACTAGTTTGGCGCGTAATGTATCTGCCGGGTGCTGTCTGTCTTCCTGGCAGATGACAGACCCATAGCAAGTGGACTGCTACAACTTCCTTGTTTCAGGGGCGCAAATGCTCTGCGGCTTCATGACCTTAGAATCCTCAGAAAAGCACATGTCACATTGCAAAGATCTCTGCCCAAATGGGGAGCAGCATTGAGAGCCTTGCAACTTATTGCCCCGCATGGCGTTCGGCCACGAAGAGGCAATGGCATCGCTAAAGGTTTATCTGCAAGAAGAGTTTCATGGGCTTCGACGAGAGCTTTCTGCCTTGTTGGATGAAATGCATCAGGCCAAAGCACATCCACATGAAGGTGGCTTGATGTCGTTTGGGATGCATAGCATGTCTATGGCAAGCAAGATGAGCAAGAACATGTTCACAGCGGCCGTGGGCGAAAAAGTCAGGAAGCTTTCCGCAGCGGCTTCTGAGGCCCCTCCGGTTGTAAGGCGGCTCTCGCTACCAACTTCCTGGAGTGGTACTTTCACAGAAGACCAGATTCGTGATTTGGCTGCGTTGAAGGCTTCGCAGGCTGCACCGGCTGAGTATTGCCTGGACACTGCATCAAGCAGTGAAGCAGGTGTTGAGGAGTTGATCCTTCCAGCTGATGTGCCTGGCATGGTACACGACTCACCCGCTCCGAAGCCAGCTGCAAAGACGGAGGAGGATACCCGCATCCCAATTGGGCAGGCCAGCGCCAGCGAAAGCGAAACAGTGCAAAGAAGCCTCTCGAAGAAGGATGTGTCTTCAAAGTGGGTGCAGGGTCTTGATGCTGAAGATGCAAAGTTGAATCTTTTCGAGCGGAAGAACGAGACAGTGGGGATGCTTGGACGCGGGATGGGCCTTGTAGCAGGAGCAGAGGGCATCCACACGAAAGTCTTCCGCTCAGGTTTCCACCGCAGATGCTATGCTATAGCTACAAGCAGCACTTTTGAAATACTGACCATCTTGTTGATTTGCTCCAGTGCGCTGCAGATAGGCTTCTCCACAAATGATATGGCTGAGAGGTTAGTCACGGAGACTGCACAGGTGCATCGCACCTTGGAGGTGACCTACTGCGTAGTCTTCACCTTGGAGCTGGGCATTCGACTGGTGGCACATCGATTGGAATTCTTCACGCAGATGGGCTGGGCTTGGAACGTGTTTGACCTTTTGCTTGTGGGCTTTCAGCTCATGGAGGAGGTCCTATTGGCGCTGTCTGGCCCCGATCCCACTGCTCCCGTCTTACAGCAGGTGTCTCCGACGACGCTTCTGAGAATAGCACGCGTTCTGCGTGCCATTAGGGTATTGCGGGTGCTCCGTATTGCCTTGATGGCAGAGGACTTGAGGCTACTTGTCAGCTGCTTGCTCTACTGCTCGCGTCCCTTCTTTTGGACCTTTGTGCTTCTGGGATTGATGATATACATCGCAGGGATTTACGTAACACAGTTGGTCCTTTTCTACCGCGTGGAAAACGAGCAGGGCGAAAGCCTGGCAACGTTTTTCGGATCAGTGCCACGCTCGATGCTGTCCCTTTTCGAAGCTATGACCGGTGGCGTGGACTGGGATGCATTGGTGAGTCCCATCTTTGAGCTCAGCTCGGTGGTTGGCGTTGGTCTTCTTTCGTATATAGCCTTCACTATCATCGGAGTCATGAATGTGGTGACAGGTACCTTTGTGCAAAGTGCCATCACACGAGCCGAGGAGGTGAAGGACGCACAGCGGGCCATGAAAGCGAGGAGGCTCTTCAAGTCTCTGGATGACAACCAAAGTGGGCAGATATCTTACAATGAGATCTTGAACCACACTAAGGACCATGCTGTGCAAGACTTCTTTAGAGATCTTGATGTCGAGCCTTCTGAAGCAAAATTTCTGTTTGACATGCTGGATATAAACAACAGCGGTTCCATTGACTTTGAAGAGTTCTTAAACGGTTGCATCAGGCTCCAGGGGCCTGCCAAGGCCATAGACATGCTCGTGGTCACGCGCGAAACTCGCATGGTTTATGATCACTTAAGTCAAAACCTGCAGCGACTTCGTGCGGAGCTGTTAGTACTCAGCGAACGCCTTCTCGGTCTTCCCCAGGGCTCCAAGGATTCATCGGAGCCATAGAACGTGTTTCGAATTCACTGCACGTGAAGTCTGGCAGTCTTTGAGCGTTGCACTTCCAGAGGAAGCGTTAACAGCTTGTGTCCGAATTTAATTTCTGCGCTTGCAGCAAGCAGGCAGCCTGCATGTATTTACGATGTCCAAGACATGGTTGACAGTTGAGCTGCCTGACGATGTTGCAGGAGCATGCAAAATGGAGCTTGGTTCTGTTGAGCAAGCCAATGTCCTGTGGTCATCTACAGTAATCTACAGGACTTCGGGTCGTGGCATCCTCACCTAAGGCGGGAGGCCACAGCTCCGGCGGCGACTCCGGCAGCCCAGGAGCGGCAAAGAGTGCCTCAGAGTGCTCTTTTGTAGCCTCAAGCGGATTTCCTCTCTCTCACCAGGCTGGCCCTGGTCCACAAGCCCTGAAGGCTGAGAAGGACCGAAAGAGAAGATGCTTTCTCCGCTGCACCGCTGCACCTCTTGCCATCTTGCTGTGCTGTGAGCCTGCTTGCAGGACAGCACGATAACAGCCCGGCGCCAAGCTGAGGTTGATTAGCTCACATCTCGCTTTCACCTGCTGTAGGTCAAAACAGGAGATCAAGAGATCGTGCTGCAAATCAGCAAGGCCAGTCAACACCTGCTTGCTCACACAGAAGTCAGCCGTGCAAAGCAGGAGACAACTCTCAGCCCTGTTCCTCAAGCAGGTCGGGGCCAAAGACTTGAATATGTTCCACGGTCAGAAGATTCCGAATGCACTTCGACTGCTGAAGTGGAGCCTTTTAGGAGACCAAGTTCGCGCTGCAGGTGACAGTGTTGACGCCAACCTTGCCAGGAACTTGGTAGGAAATTCTTGATGACTTCCTGCCTTGTGGTTGGTTGTGCTTGCAGGGCTTGGTGGTGCATTCGGCTCACAGAAATTGGTGGCACCTGTTCCCCAACCCCACATTCGTGACCGAACTTCCTGTTTGCGCTCGCCATGGTGTTGAATTAGCTTTCTTCTGATGATGACATTGGTTCGACTCCTCGCACTGACCCTGACTACTGCAACTGCGGATTCGACTGGAGATGCCCTTGATCTGGCTGATTTATTCCTCCTACAGGTTGCTGCCCAGACGTTCAACTCGAGCGGAGTCGTAAAGCATGTGCAAGATGCCCGGAATCAAAGCCATTTGACTGCCACGAAGAGCTTGCTCAGTAATGGCACTGTGCTGCGGCTGCAAGGCAAGCAGCCCCGGAACACAAGAAAGGACAGCGATGGAAGCCAGATTGTTCAGGACCAGCTAGGTCTGAAAGCCAATAGCGCGGCAGACTCAGAAGCCTTGAGAGCTTCCTTCTTTTTCAATGTGGGTCTGATTTCGGCCTACATGGCAGGATTTGTGATACTGCAACGGTGGAAGCCATTGGTTTATCTGCATAACACCATGACTCAAAGGGCACCGGAGCCTCATCCATCCTGGTTTGGGATCTGGTTGGAGGCAGAAGAGGTGGAAGAGTATGCCGGACTGGATAGCGCTTTGATGATTGAGTTTTGCAATCTTGGGATGAAGGTCTGCGCATATTTGGGACTTCCGCTTTGTGCAGTGTGCCTCCCTGTGTACTACGTTATGGGCAAGCATCCCGGTCTCCTGTCCGCACTTCAGCCAGAGCTAGTGTGCTGTGTGCCTAGTAGTACGTGTCAGCATAGCCTCGGGCTTTCGAACTTCTTGCTTCACCACAGCCCGCAAAGCTTTAAGCTCCAGTACATCAAAACTGAAAAGATGGCACCCCTGAGGTGCAAACGCAGCCACCTGCACCAGCGCTGTGCAGTTTGCCCCTAGAAGTTCACTGGATCTATTCACCATCAGCTCGTTGAGATGCAATGGGCTGGCCATGCGCACCTTGGCATGAGTTTGTGCCCATGCGCCTCACCCAACCTCAAATGCAAGCCGTTGGGGCGCGCTCAGGCTGGATCTTGGCTGGTGTCACATGGATCGTGGTTTGGGCTGTTCAGCGTATGTTGCGCCAGGCCCAGAAGATGCCTGTTCGGTTCCAGCAAGATTCTTTTTGCAAAGGAAGAAGGAAGCCGCTGACGCTGCACCCGAACAATTTGGTGTATCCAGTACTAGCCATGACAACCATGGCAGCAGCTTGAGATATTACTTCTCATGCAGAAATAGCAAACTCTGCACACTAACATACTCTAACCTTCTTTGAAGCTTCCAGCCGTCTTGCCACATCTGGCAAAATTAACAAGAAAGACACTCTGCTTGCTGCGCTGCATGCGCAGCCTATTTCTCGAAGCCAAAGATGGAACAGGTTAACATTCGTCCACCGATTTCCGATGTAAAGGGACACCAGGGGGGACTGCTGTGAAGCTTTCTAACAAGAAGCATTGGGCTGGAAACCTTTCAAACTGCTGGTGGACCGTCCTCTGTATGCGCCGCCTTGCCTTGTACTTATCTTGTGGCCCCTCCGTCGTGGGTTCCATTATGGTCTCATGACATGTGAGGGTTTATGTAGTCACTGACGATGGATCACATCTGGACCGTTGGCTCTTGCATTGTTTGCTGTGAACTGGTCTCATGGTGATTGCGTTCACGGCGTGCTGCAAGCGTATAAGTCACCATCGGCCAGCCAGTGGTCCACCAGCAGTTTGAAAGGTAGAGATGCCTGTTTCGTCAACTTAATCATATCGAACCTTACAGCTCCAGTGCGAAGTACCGTCTTGACTGGGAGAAGCTTTCATTCATGCATACGCATGCGCAGAGCAAGGAAATTTGTTCAGCGTCGTGTTGCCTGGTTGCAGCAGCGTCCCAAGCCACAGTCTTCCACCATTCTGGTCACCAACATCCCGCCGAGTTACAGCCTCTCGGCTTCAGCTTCATGCTGGACTGGGAAAGGCATCAACGCTGGACTAAGGATCTGATTCAAAGCTGAAGGAATACTTTGATTATCTCTTCCCCGGCGGAACCATTGAAAGGGTGTACATTGTGAAGAGGCTCTCCTCTTTGGCAGCCTTGCTTGATGAGTTCTCAACTGCAGAACAAAAGTTGCACGAATCCCAGTACCTCTGGTTCCTGGCAAACAAGGACGCAACAGCTCAAACGACAGACGTGTCAGTGGAAACAGACCGCAAGCAGATTTTGAGTCAGGACCCAGCAAAGCGACCAAAAACGAACGTGCTTCAAGATGCGGAGGCCCGTCCCCGCGCAGAGCTCTCTTGCTTGCTCAACGGACTCAGAGTTATCCTTTGAGAGGCTGTGGACAGCATCGATCACTACACGGCGCTGGTGGAATTTGGGCTTATCAAGTGAGGCGATAGGGTGGTTTTCGTGTGCGTAGCATCAGAGGCTGAGCCAAGGCTGGGCTTTAGCATCAGCAGGTACACAAGGACAGTTGAACAAACGAACTCTTGTCAGAACACAGCCGAAAGGGTTCGGTACCTTGAAGCAGACTTGGCGCGAGAAGATGCTACGTGCAATGAAATCATCTGCGAGTATCAACTACTGCAAGTCTTTGTGCAGACTTCTCCTGCCTCAAGCTTACAATACAGTGTCACCCCCACAAGTAAGTACAGAAAAGAGATCCATCTTGTTGGCACTTTAGGAGAACAGGCCTTGTGTGATCAATTCTTGATCGTTCCGAGGAACATCTGCAGCGTCACATAGAAGGTGAGCGAGAGCAAATCCGTCGAGCAGACAGCTTCACTGAGGCCACGGAATAGAGACACAGCATGACCAGCCTGATCAAGAAGGAGCATTGCTTAAACTGGTGATGCTCGCTTAGGTGGAACTCAGCGGTGCCGCTGCGTTCGTGACTTTCAAAGCTTCCCGCGATGCGGAAATGGCCTTGCGATTACGACTGGAACCCGAAGGCTTCTTTGCAGCAAGAGCAGCTAACGGCTTCATTCCTTTACAGCGGTATGGTATTGATGGTATTAGCAGCCCTGCGATAAGGGACTGGGTCGGCTCCAAAACCCCTAAGCCCGACAGCTCCCGCCAAGCTCGTGGATGCCCAGTCGTATGGGCAGGAAAGAACCTGGCATGTGCGAGATCAAAGTGCATTTTCATTCAGAAATGCATTTGGGGCAATGGATCTGGTAACCATCCCACAAACCCTCGAAGCACCATCAGCATCAGTGACCGATATCAAACCTCAAATTATCATCAAACTCTGGCACTACCTCAGAAGACTACACTAGACCTGCATAACGTCCTTGTAGACCCTGGGGCCTAGCAGTGTCCAGCCTAGAATTGAGATACGGACCCCCAAACGACTCTAATGATGGGCAACAACGTCAGCATCAGTGGGAGCCCATTTCTGCTTTTGGATTTTCCTGTAGTTATTCCCAGCTCCATGTCATACTGAGCTTACAAGACTACCTTCGGACCTTCGGAGCTAGCTTAGAAACATGCACGCTAACGGCTAGCTTTAGCCCGGGTGTGCATCCGCACGGGATCAAGGTGGCAGAGCCAGATTTGAGGGTGGAGTGAAGAAAGAGACGCGCGTTGCTGGTGTGAGGGTCATTAGCATCATTGGGCCTCCGCTTCAAAAGCTGCCTGTTGCTTTGGAAACCCGGCTGGACCGAGGGGAGCGCAGCAAGCCAACGCATCAGCAAAGCTTAGGACTACGTGTGTTGATGTAAACAACTGCTTGTTAGGAAGAAAGGAGCCGTGTAGCTCACTTGTAAGCGTTGTCTTTCGATCAGGCTCTCTGGGTCTCGGGGCCAAGGCAAATGTAGGGGGCCAGCTCAATTTTTGGAGCCGATTTCTGCCTGGGAGCCTCAGCGCCTAGTGAAGTGCACGGCCTGGGGTCTTACTGAAAGTGAGGCTTCCGAACGTTTCTCTAAGTCTCTAAGGCTGTGGCTACCTGGAGAACTAAGGCAAGTGGCATGTTGACTGGGATAAGTGGCCTTCCAGTTCTGCTAAACGATGTGGCTTCCTGAATACCCGTAGAAGCGGACGAATTGTGAGGCCTCATGGGGGCAACCTCTTCGGGGGCATTGGGATTCCATGTCAGAAAATTATCTAGAGCGATTTGACTCGGATTTTTAGAGCCAGTTTCTCACGCTTTAGCGCCCATTTTCATCTTTTCAATTTTGAAATATCATTTTGCCACGTTCCATAGACAGCCGCTGTTGACCTTCCAAAGCACACAGTCACATAGCCATATGCTGCAAATCGAAGGTGCCCCTCTGCTAAAAGGAACGTCTGTTGGATTGAAACCAAGGAAGCTTCCTTTTGCTCCTTTCACCGGGCGTTGGGCGGGTGGGCGCTGTGTGGGCGCGCTCTGGGATCCAAAAAACGATCTGACTGCGGAGTAAAGAGTTTTTGATCGAACATGTGTTTGCCACATGCAGTGACAAAGGACAAGGGTTTCCATGCATTTCTACTTGCTTTGCAGTTTTGCACTTTTGCTTACATGAAGTTTCAGCCGCACCTATGGTTTCCTGCGGTGCTGGTCTGGCCTCATGTATTTCTACAAGCGAATTTGACCTCTTCATCAGCAAGACCGCAGTGTGCAGCGTGTTGCAGATGTCAGCTGTTAATTCGGAAGAAGCACTTGTGTGTATGTAACATGCCAGCGCACTTCATTGGGAGGCAGGGCGGGACATGTATCCCACTCTGATGTTTAGGCTCTTGAACCCCAGGTTCAGCTGCAGAGCCCTAAACAAAAAATTGATAGGGAGTAGGCATGTCGTCTACACTGACTGTGTGGGTGGCTCCTGTGACCACCTCCCTACAGCCTGAAATTCTGGGCTTCGCTGCATTGGGGCTTGGCATTTATCTGTTTGGGCTCTTTTCAGGCAGGCTTTGCCGTACATATCTCCAGCAGCAGAACACAGTGACAGTTCAGTTGCCTTCCGGCCTGAGGGTTCGCATGCCTGTGATGGCTGGAGGTTCTGTTGCACAACAGGACCGACACCACGTCAGTTTGGACAGGGTGCGCTGGTAGGGAGGACATGCAGGGTTGTTGTCAGCCTGGGCAGTTCGCAAGCTCCTTCTGCTGCTGCAGCCGCGCCTGTGTCTGCACCGGCCCCCAAGAGGAAGGTGAAACTGACCATTATAAATCAGACCGATGACCTTCGCACATGGGGGGGGCCATGTAAATTTGAGGCTGCTTGCATGGGTTCCAAACGGGCCGGTTGGAGAAATGAAGGTCCGATTATGCTGGGGGCTGGGGCTCATCCTGCTAAGTTGCTACAGAAACTTTTCTGCTCGACAAACCAGCCATGCACACCTGTAGCACAGAGATGGCTGTGGAAAGAGGAACGAGGAGACGGGCCCAGTCCCTGGGATTGTCAGGCCTGGTCGGGGGCTGGGCAGTATGGATAAGAGCCTGACTCAACGAAGTCTGACTTAGTTTGTGGTGCTCGCGCCTCCAGATCCAAGAAGTTGCGTACAATTTTTCTCACCCCAAGGGCCCCATCGCTTCTTTCGACAAGTTCTTTCATCCCCACTCACTGGTCTTCGAGCAGTCTCAGGGCGTACCGTGGCTTTCCAGCCCGGGGGGCTGGTTGTGGGAGTGTGCCTCCAAACCTCGTGCCTTCCCGCTTCAACTGGTACGGCGGCAGGACTGTCATGAATGTCCGAGGTCATCTCTTCAACATGGAGTACCCTCCCGTGCCGAAAGATGTGTCGTATGAAGACCTTCTTCGAACTCCAATCCAAAGGCCATGGACTGAAGAAGCTTCAAGCTTTGGACACTGTCATCTGAGCAATTTGTTTAGAAGATTTTGCGCTTGCCCTTCTTAGGCAACTTCTTCACCTTCTGGGGTATATGCTCATCTTCATGGTGTTCCTCTTCTTTTTCCCCTTGATCGGTGCAGCGTCTTCCATCGTCAATCTGGAGAATCTGGAGCGCATCGACTTTGTGCACCACCTGATCACCAGTTCTACATGGGTTCAGTCTGTCATGGAAGGTATCTTTGCAACGCTCTTGCTTTCCGTGTTCATGGCGTTTCTGCCGACGACCCTTCATGTGATTATTGGCAGTACATTTACCCTCAACTCCAAAGCAGAGAGTCAGCTGTTCTTGCAGCAGTGGTATTACTGGTTCCAAGTGATTTTTGTTCTGCTGGTGACCGCCATTGGGACTTCGCTGTGGCAACGGTTCGCAGACGTTTTAACGTCCCCGACTTCCGTGGTGCTTGACTTGGCGGGCAGCCTACCCAACACCTCTACATTTTACATGAGCTACATCATGCTGCAGTGGTCTGTGTCTGTCCTGCCACTTATCCAGCATCAGTTTTGCCATTCTGTTTTGGATTCAGTGGGTTCACAGTGCTCGGAATGACGTGGGCCCAGGAACATTCTGCGATATCAGAACTTGCTTAAGTTCCTTGCCTGGACAGCCGTCAGCGAGGACGAGCGTGCCAAAGAGCTATCTGAGCCAGAAGATCCCGACTATTATGGTAGCCTGGCTGAAAGTTTGTGGTCCTTTGCCTGAGGTAGCTGGTAGGAGCAGTTTTGGTCAGGCATCGGCTCACGGAGTGCACGGCTGAATGTGGTCCTGGCCATTTCGTTGGTCTTCAGTCTGTTGTCACCCATCGCCCTCTGGATCGGTTTCGCGTACTTCCTGATCAACCGCCTCGTCTTTAGTGTCTGAGCATGAAGTAGCCAACGAACACAGGGCACTTAGAACCAGCTCTGTTGATGTGCCAAATTGATGGGAATTGAGGTTACCTGGTAGTTTTTGCGGAGTCGCAGAAGCCAGACCTGGGGGGCTACTTCTGGGCTCAGCAGCTGCGGCATGTGCAGCTCACACTTCCCATCTTTGTCACTCGCAGTAGAAATTCAGCTGTCGAGTGCTTCTTGCGGAGTTAGATAAGGCTAATTCTCAGATGCCTGGGCATGGGCCAAGTCATGTGTTACGGCAGAGGCATGACAGACCAGCTTTCAGTTCTGTCCTCATGCGCTGTAAGGTTGTGGTGATGAGCGGATGCCTTTGGACAGAACCCTACGGAGGACCTGGAATTCTTGCCCTGGCCAGCATTCTGCTTTGGGGATTCGAGTCTTGATCCTGCAAGCTAGACTGCTACTGCCTGAATGATGGGCTGCGCGCCCAGTAGCAGGAAGCAACTGCCGGAAGCAGATCGGTTGTGTGCAAGAACACTCCGGCAGGCAGCTTCTGTTGTAAGAGCTTAGGAATACTCCCGATGGGCTGACATCCTCTGGGAGACGTTGTCCTTCCGAGCTGTGGTCGAGGGATCTGAGAAAGGCTGTGTAACCTCAGGTGAAGTCTATGTGCAACCCGAGCTCACGCGAGACTTGCGAATCACCTCCATTGCAGCATCCAAAGCTGGATAGCTTTGCCAGAAAAGTGACTTCCAGTCTGTGCCTGGTAATGCGTGAGAATCCAATACAATTCTATTCCTCCACAACCTGTAATGTTCAGCTTGGACCAAGAGTGAGGTTGATGCCAGCAACTTCAGCCAGCAGGCGGGATGCGAGCTCGCAGTGCGGAAGATGTGTTCGCGTTGCGAGAATGTGCTTCGCAGGGTGTTTCCAAAAGCAACTCTACGGATGTCATCGCGGATCTTAGTATGAGCCTTGGGGTCAGAGCTTCTCAGTGTGCAGGACGTATGTGACCTAAGGCAGAGAGAGCAGCGAAAAGAGCGCGACACAAATTACTGTGCGCTCAGGGCAGCCGAGTCCTTATCATGGCACTGTTTGTCCAAGTCTAAAAACGTGCCGCACCCCTGCAGTGGTCGCGGAGGTTCTGTTTAAACAAACCAATGCTCCGAATTGCTTTTCTTTGCGTTTTGTGCGCAAGATCTTTCCTGGAGTGAACGGTTGTGAAGCCAGCCGCAGAGCAGTCAAACTATCAGAAATAGGCAGTAATAGTCTCGAAAAGGACATTTCTCATGAATTCGGTGTGAGTTTGTGACAGGACCCTCATGAGCGGTCCTCTCATGCATTCATCTGTCAACCCCATCTCGGAAGAAGGGTTGGCCAGGAGTGGGTGCGAAAACCAAAGTCCACACAGGGCGGACTTGCGCAACCTCCCGAAGCATAGTAGGCAGGGATAGCTTTCCCTCATGAGATGTGGAAGGCTTCAATCTGAAAAGAGCCCCACCCCAAGAACCCCACGCACGCCTGTGAAGGCTTGAGTGGGGCTACTGTCTCTGCACTCACTCTGCTTCCTGAGTGTCTGTTGGGGGGCCTGCATGATTGGCCAATATGTCACTTGTGTTTCATGTGCGCAGAAAAGCGCAACCATGCTAGTCCAGTCAGCAGCGAGGCAATCAATTGTTATCCAAGTTCGAGACGGAAACGAGGAGGCAGGGCAAGACAGCTCCATATGCATTATCCACGTCTCGCCAGTCTGGGTGAAGATGCGTTTGCTAGCCAAGCTGGTCGAGGTAAGATTGCCTCCCAAAGATGTGGAAAGGGTTGCGGACAAGGACGTGCAAAGTTTTTAAAGGAATTTGGAGTTGGAGAAAGAGGCTTGGCTGTCCAGGAGCTACCCACGAACAGCACCTCCTCTGCAACCTTGGCCATACCGGAAGTAGAGACGGCGAAGGCCTGACACAGATGCCTGAGTGCTGAAGTTGTGAGACTCACCCGAAGAGGCGGTGCCTGAGCTACCAGAGCCTTCTGCAGTCCCTCAGCATGTGCAAAGCTCACGTCGTTTTCAGAAGTCTATGCCAGCTCATGTACGGTTGTGTCATGTCACTGAAAGGACATGGCTGCCAAACCTGACGGGCCTGCACTGAGAGGTGCATTGCGCGATGTCGCACCATATGAGCGGTCACAGCATCTATTTGGGCTTGCTCTCTGGGCTGCCTTGTCAGGTACCCTGAGCATTCCTGAGAGATCCTTGCCGGTTGACGCTGGGCTCCCTGCATCCTTGAACATCTGAATTCCTAGACTCATACCGAGAATTGTATTAGCGCACAACTTTCGACTTAGCAGAAATTCCTGCCATGGCTGCACTGGTTTGTCGGATGAAGTCACATCCTTGGACTTCGTGTGCACACATATTTTGCTTGAAGGAGGTGACAACGACAGTTAAGGGTTGCTCCCTCAGTCGGGCATTCGAGTCTGTGGTGCTGAGTCGCTTTTGCTTGGACCGAGTCTTCAGGCTACCCTGCCTATGCCAACCTCGCGCTGCGCACGCGCTGAACATATTCATGTATCCCAAGCTGCACTCTTCTTGTGTTCTACCAGCTTAGTACCTTTAAAAATCATGAATGGCTTTAAACTGAGAGGGTGTGCAGCGGGAAGTTAGTGTCCAATCTTCCTGAGGACAGGAAGCATGCCTTGCAAAGGCTCTCGATAATGATTCTGGCCTTGCGCAGTCGTCGCTGGCCTTACGAATTCAGCCTCTTCCACTTTCCGTGCAGCTGCTGGGCCGGCCTATCCTGCTCCAGAGCAGCCCGTGCGCCAATTGCACGTTGATGGGCACACGCAAGCATCTCTGTTTGTACTTGCCCTGGCCATGTTTCACAAAATTCAGGAGTCTTGCTGCTTGCCTTGTGGAATGCCTTGGTCCAGTACGCACACATACGCATCCTTTGAGTCTGGCTGCCCCATCGGACTAAACGGGCTCGAACAACAGTAGGTCTTGAGCTCAACATGCTGCCCTCAGCCACGGGATGTGGTGGGTGGGCATGACCGCGCCCGGGATTCTTGGACACATTTCATCAATGTGGCAGACTGATGTGAATGAGTTGCTTCTAAGGAAAGGAGGAGCTCCTTGTCACAGCCTTGGCTGGGCATCGTGTTTCTGTGTAGTGCTTGCCTGTTGTGGAAGGGTGCTGCTGTCCTTTTTTTGTGGCCGCGTCTGGTTTTTTTCGCTGAACGCCCGCGCCGTTCAGTCATGAGAAGAAGACTGCTTCTCTAGGCATCTCAAGTTTGTGTGTCAAGTAGGGCTTGAATTGCCTTCACCCAAGCCAGGTTCCATCATTCTTTGATCTCTTTATGCAACTTACTAAGCAAGTTTCTTAAATTGGCCGTGCCAGGAAGACTTTGGTGAAGAAAAAACTCAGACGTACATATATATATATATGTATACAGATATATGTACATATACATACATGAAACGGAATTTGAAACGCATTCAGCCAACAATTCACCGACAGGATAACCTGTCTGTGACTTTCAACCAGGGACTTTGTGCAAGAAGGATGGGGCTATTGCCGCTCGAATGCCGGCTGATGTGATCAGAAGATCTCAAGAGCATGCAGGAGAGCTGCGGCACGGAAACCAGAAGACAAACATGACCAAAGTTCTGGGGGCGTGCTGCATTTTACTGTTTGTGTGTTTTTGGCATGAACATCAATCTGAGCACCTTGCACATACATCACTTCGATATTGAGTGCAGGTGAATGTGCAGGGCATACCATCAACAGGTCTATCGGCACCTAGCAGGAACAGCAGTCCTGAGAATAGTTTTTTCCGCAGTCGTGGAAGTGCTGATGCAACAAAAGCGCGGTTGAAGAATCCATAACTTATGAGGGCATCGCAGTCTCTTCATTGAAGACTGCCACAATGTAACGGCACATCTGCAAACAATACTGCGGAAAGTAGCTGAGAAGCAGCTAGCTTTTCAGATTAGCCCCATATTGTCCTCAGTGTTGTTGTTTGCCTCGTTTTTCTTCCTGCGGAGGATATATGATATGGCAAAGGATTGGCAATCATGGCGGATTGAGAAGGAAACCTATACGGGCGAGATGCAAGCACGCCAGGTAGCTGGTTTTCATGGAAGGGGGTAAGTCATTTTTGGTCGATGATTGGTACATTCTGGTGGCCCGAAGCGGAGCAAAGACCATTTCGTAATTAGGATGATTGGAATCTGGGGCTGTTGAAGGGCAGAGTTCCAAAGCTGGGAAAAAGGAAGGTATGTCAACCCAAGACTAGAATCATTCATACAGAAGCAACGTATCCAACAGGCTGTGAAGGGACCTCCATGCGCCGTTACTCCGACGGTCACTAAAAAGTTTCCAAGAAACAAAGCCTGCAAGTATATCTCCTATCAGCAGCGGCAGCGGCTTAAAACGCAGTAAAAAAGGAACAATCTGCTTGCCTTTTTGTACGAGCAAATGTACTTGCCTGCAATGAGAACAACTCTCATGTCAGCAGCCAAAGGTTTCAGCAACAATATACCGCCCATGAATTAGTACGTCGGGTGCGTCTGAGGAAGAACAGGTCAACGGGTACCGACGCCGACATGGTGGCAATGGGAAGGCCCTCATCATTGAATGCAGTCGATTCCTGCAGCGCTTGACGCTTTAAACTCATCAAACTGGGCAGGCAGGAAGAGCGATGCCAAGTCGTTGCATGCCGGAAGGGGCAGGACATGAGCCTGCGCTTGCAACAAAAGTCGCTTTGCCATGTTACTTTGAGGGGTTGCCTTCAGCGGTAATTGACGCAGGCTCTTTACACCAGCAATGATGAACACTAACATTGCCAGCCAAGATTCAACAACCACGTGCTTTTTCTGTCACTGTCATGCTTTTTTTAGAATCCAACCATGTTAAACCTTCCCCCTCAAGCCCAAGAAAAGCATGTTATACTTGTCCCGCCAAGCCCAACAACAGGCCGATAGCTAAGCATGCAGGAAAATCACACCTCTCAGAGCCGGCTTCTATCATCTACCCGTGAGTCTTTTGACCCAAAATCTTGCCGCTGTGGCGAGGGGCCCAATGCCTAAACTCAATCTTTTCACAGGGCTTCGTCGTAGTGGCACTGGGTAGAGGAGCGTGCAAGGACCAACAATAGCATGTTGGGCCAAGAAGAAGAAGACGCTATTGTTGACCCCCCAAACAAGCGTGCCATTGTTGGCTCTCCGCGAGGTGAAGCCAACAATAGCATGTTATCTGCATGGTTCAAATATGGGATGCTCTTGTTGGCCCGTAGCATGCTGTTGTTGGCCCTGGCGCAGGCCGCCTTTGAAAGGTTTAGAAGCAATCCGACGTACCTTGTTCCGGAAAGCTTGGGCAAGGCGTGCCATATGCCATGCTGTTGCAAGGATGTGTCCAGCGGCAAGAAATTTGTCCTGAAGTCGCGCTCTAAGACCTGGGAGAAAGCTCTCAAATGAGCAAGTTCAACTTCACGTGTCAGGTCTGGCGATGTTGTACGAATCGGCCGTAGTGCCGACAATGAGGTAGCTTCTGAGCCATCGAACCTGCTCTGCCCCCTTGCACTTGCATCCAGGTGATCCTAGATTATGAGGGTGTTTCGAAGCACCACGTCGGCGTCTTGTACGAAGCATTCTGTCATGCTTTCTGTGCAGCAGTTGGGGACGAGGCTGAAATTTTCATGCGGCAGAAGCTTCCAGAGGAGGTGGGCCGCGCGTTTTTTCGTAACGCTTCAACGTAAACTGTCCTTTTTCATTTGCCCAAAGGTGATCCTTGGTTCGGATCTTCAGTCCATGCCCTAGTTTGGCTGACGATCCCCGGTTTCTGGCATCTCATAGCCCCCCGCCTCCTAATGACATGCTGTGACCAAGGTTAGCCGGTCTTCTATCAATCCGCTTGACGCTCAGGGCTATCGGCAGTGCTCGAGTTACCTTTGGTACCGGCAGCCAGGCGACCTCAACTCAAGGAATGGCCTCTCCATTCATAAATCGTTGTTGGACCAGGACCACTGAGATATGCATCCGAACGTCACTCCATGAGAGCAGCGGCTGTTTGTACGGTGCAGGAATATAAGGGACGGGCACAGTGACCATGCAAAATGCTCCCAAAAACAAGGTTTTTCTGCGCGCGCGCGCGCGCGCGCGGAAGGACGCGAAAGCTCCGCGGAAGCACTTCTTTGCAGAAGGTTCGCGGAAACACATGTTTCTTATGTCACCCATCGTTCTAGGCAATTCGCGGTAGTTTTCGAGGCCGTCTCGCGGAAGCACGTCTTGAAATCCAACCAACAAAGGTTCACGTACAAAGCAGCAGGTATGTGGAAGGCCTTCGCGGAAGGTAGTCACTGTGATGGAACCATGTAGGAATGAGAACAGTGGCGCAAGAGATGGCCTTCACGCAAGGACACGGTCCCGACCATAGGTTCCTTCGACCGGGTCGTAGCGGGAAATGTGCAGGCAGGCTTTCACTGCTTCCTCTTTCGGTGGTTCACGCCTGCAAGCAGCAAACCAAAAAACAACTTCAAGCCAGGCGGTCCAGGATGGTCTGCCTGACGCGCTCTGATCCAAAGTTCTGATCTTTTCATTTTTGGGGCTGTGTCGGTGCCAGGCTGGAGCGTCCTTGTGCCGGCCAAGAGTCGCCACCAAGACAAACAGTGTTGCACCTACATGCCAGTCCAATGCTGTGATACCAAGGCGTAGAACTTGTAGTGTGCAAGGATGACTGTGGAGCAGCGTCTCTTGACGCTCTATGTGAGCTCTGTGATGGTAGACGTTCCGGTCTTAGTGTCGAGCTGTCGAGCTGTGGAGCTGTGCAGGGAAAGAGTCAGCAAGCAAGGAGAGGTCTGTCTTTGCTGAAGTTGCGATTGCCATCAGCTTATGTTTACCGTAGCTCAGAGCTGCTCAAGCAGCTGCGGGGCGCCCCGTAGTTCCCATCCTTCCTGGAGGCCCGGCTGTGGGTATCAGGGAATTTCGGGCAAAGTGGGCTTGTTTTTGTCGTGTTTGCCCTGAAGGTGATGGGCATAGTTGTCAGCGCAGAGCATGCCAGTGGCGGGGGACATGGGCCCCCTCCTGGGCACGGTGCTGCCCATGGACATGGTGCGGTTCATGGGCACGGTGCAGTTCATGTGGTGCAGCATGGACATGGACATGGACAAAACGGAGTTGTTGGACATGTTGGACACGCTGCGCATGACCAGCATGCCGACAATGGCTGTGAGAACGTAGGCGGGCCAGGGCCACTCCTTCCCCAGCTAAGTCTTTGGAACTACCTGACATGCCAGTCCTGTAACAAACACCAGCTGCCTTTCCTAACCGAACATGCGCGCAGGAACTATTTGTTTTGAACCGACGGGAAAGAAGACCGTCGCGACCTGGAAGTGGGTTGGTGATGGCAGGGGTGCATATGAAAAGGTAGAGAACTTCGTCACTGGGCCGCAAGTGAAGAGAATGTAGCATTGCCTTTTCAAGCTGGGCCTTCACATACCTTCACTTGATTTCGGGAGCTCTGAGGCATATGTTGGCGAGAACGCCGGTAGCTTCGAGCGGAGGCTTGACGTGTCCTATACCAGGTGGAAGACCCGCGGCTGTGTCGTGGGCCTTTTATGCTGCTTACTCATTGGTCTAGCTTTGCTGCTCGTCTTCCGGGAGTTCTTCCGCCATTCACAACAGGACGTTCCTTCCCACGATGACCTTTGGGATTGCACCAAGGATTATTGGGACTGGGAGACAGCTTGGACGGTCCCACAACAAAACTGGTGCTGCGCGCACACCGGCCGGGGCTGCCCAACCACACCGCCACCAGCAAGCAGCCCCGCTTTTGACTGCGATGCGGCATTCAACAACTGGCGGGCTGCCTGGTCCAATCAGAAGAAGGCATGGTGCTGCCACAAAGATGGTCGTGGTTGCCCTCAGCACATTACCACGCCTTACAACTGCCACACTGGTGATTTGGAAGCATGGACCTTAGGAAAGCGTCTTTGGTGTTGCCAGAACTACCAAGTGAGCTGTCCGGACTATCACCCAACGCTACCATACGATTGTCAGGCTGGCCTATCCAATTGGGAGGCCGGCTGGTCTGTGGCAAAGAAGGCCTGGTGCTGTGCCCACTACAAGCTGGGCTGCGCCCATGTCACTCATCCTCCCAGCCCCTTGCGCCCCGTGCCGCATGGGCAGTATGATTGCCATGCTGGATACAGCAACTGGAGGCTTGGATGGTCAGCACATAAGAAGCTTTGGTGTTGCAATCGCTTTCACAGAGGATGCTCAGATGCACCGTACGACTGCGATGCGGGATATTCCAATTGGCAGTCCGGATGGTCGGAGTCCAAGAAGACTTGGTGCTGTCATCACACTCACAGAGGTTGCGCAGTGGCAACATTGCCATATGACTGTGACGCCGGATACAGCAATTGGCAAAAGGGGTGGTCAGCTACCAAAAAGTCCTGGTGCTGTATGCGATTCCATCGTGGCTGCGCGCATGCAGTGTACGATTGCAGCGTGGGATATTCACATTGGATGTCAGTGTGGACTTCAGCCAAAAAGACATGGTGTTGTGATCACTCCCATCGAGGCTGTGCAGTTCAGGCACCCTATGACTGTGATGCTGGCTTTACCAACTGGCGAGCAGGATGGTCAAATGACAAAAAGCACTGGTGTTGCCAGCACACTCACCGGGGCTGCTCCCACATGCCTTATGACTGCGATGCCGGCTACTCCAATTGGCATCATGGCTGGTCTGATGCGAAGAAGCATTGGTGCTGCCATCATTTTCATCGGGGCTGCAGTGCGCAAGGATCTTACGACTGCACTGCCGGCTACAGCAATTGGCAGAAGGGTTGGTCCAACAGCAAGAAGTACTGGTGCTGCAAACACTTCCAGAAGGGCTGCGCCGAGGCCGCCGAATATGATTGTGATGCAGGCTTCTCCAACTGGAAGCGAGGCTGGTCACCTTCCAAGAAGAACTGGTGCTGCCTCCATGGTGGCCGTGGATGTTCCGGCAGCCTAGGCCACAGTGCAGCTGGGCATGTGTGGCAGCATCATTGGATCCGGCACTCGGAACTTCCATTGCATTCGCTTGAGACAAGTGATCTGACCTTGGGCCATGCTCCTAGCGATTCGTTTGAGACAGCTGACTTGACCTTGGGCCACGCTGCTCCGCCTGCTGGCATGTGTCAGAGCGGCTATCACTGGGCCCACGTCACCCTCCATGGCAGATGGAGGTGGGTCCAAATCCCGAATGATCAAGTCCTTGATTTCGGAACTCCTCCCAGAGACCCAGACCCAGGACATGCCTGGCAGTGGCTAGAACACCACGGCACAGGCCACTGGCATCAGGTGTCCATGATCATGCCTCGCAGATGAGTTTACCGTGTCCTGCATCGGCGTGTTACATGTTTTACTGGGATGCCAGAAGCAGTGCCCGAGGCTGTTTTCTTAATTTGTATGTAGAGCATGTTTCTTCTCGACTGGTCAGCTCGGGCGCTGCTAGGCACCTCATGTCTTAGATTCGTGCGAACTCCAAAGTTGAGGGCATGAGTCGCGATTCAGTCTTTGTTTTTGTCGTATGAGACGACCCTTGCACTAGCATCGTGAGCTACGAACGAACTCTGCGCACCGTATCACTGCCCTGTTAGCCAAAGAGCAGAGCCTGAACCCTGTACTTGCAAAAAGCTTGGGAGAGCAAGCTGTTGCGACGCGGAGAAGGCATACGGAAGAGACTTGGGGTTTGTCAGTACCTTTGTGCTGAGGTCCCAGTGCCAGTCCCTGCCTGTGACCTACAGAGTTCAGTTCTGAAGCACACAGGACGGCCTGCCTTCTTGGATTGTGGACCGCGTTCCAGTGCAGGTTCGAGAGCCACCACCGGTGCCGGCGCCACGGCCAAAAGCGCCTGCTCCGGTTGCAGCCCCACACACCATCATGATGAGAAGCAGATCCTTTATTTATCATGCAAAGCACGAAGAGTCTGTAATCCATGCATCAGGATGGGCCCGGCCACTCACGCATCGCACATCCCAAACTTGATCACCGATGTTTGGACTGGTCACAGGAAACTTTGTCAAGGGAGTAGGTAATCGGCAATTGCACGTGAAGGCGCAGCTTCCGATCTGATCTAAGCACTTTTTCCTTTCATTTCAGAACTCCGAGAGATTGTTCGCGGGAAGACCTTGGTGACGAAACAATTTGCTTCGGTGGATCCTATGCAGGAAGCTGGGGAGAAGAGGTGCGAATCACGCAGCAGTTTGAGAGTGCTGGAATGTAACTAAAGCTTCCGAACGTGTGTCGTTGGATTTGGTGTATTTGCTCATAAAATGGTTGGCATCTTGATTCTAATGGAGTACTCTGGGAGTTTCTCAAGCTGGCAGCACAAAGTAAACATGCGTCGAAAGTCAATCGTCCCCTAAACGTTAGTTCTTGATCGTCTTTTGGAGCGGAATGCTGTCATCCAGTGAGATATTAAAGAGAACAAGCTCGCAGGAATCTAGAACTCGCCATAAACGGCCTTTCAAGGCGCTTGAAGATTTTTTCAGCCAGAAACAGGTCCCCCGTGATAGGTAGGGGCATTGAAGAATCTCGCCGTGTTGAATCCTGCTGCCTGCCAATTGCTCCATTGGCCAGCCAATGCCCAGTGAGGTGGCACCTGCTCCGTTCGTACCGCCAGCAGAGGTGGATGTTGCAAAGGTGTTGTGCCGAGCTTTCAAATGATCTGCGTTGCGTAATTCTGGAATGCTTACGCACTGTGCGGCTGGTCTCAGGCTCTCAAGCCCAAGAAAAAGAAAAAGCCCAAGGCAAGGGGTAAATGTTCAGGAGGGTGCTTCATTTGGCAAGCTATCTGGAAGCTTTAGCAGTAGCGGGTCGTTCAGGCAAAACAGTTGCGAACATAGCTCAGCACTTGTACTTGATCGACCTCACAGCTGGGTGCTGAGGATGATGAACGCCCAGCCGTGCGCCCTAAATCTCGCCCAGAGGGGCCAGAAGCTTGACTTCAAACGCTCGCATGAGTCAGGACAGATTTTAGCAGTCCACATTCACTTGCAGCCAGAGGCTGGCAACAATTTCCGGCGAGGTCCACCTCCTGGCAGATGAATTCCAGTCAGAACCTCTGCTGATCATGAGCAGAAGATTGTGCAGGCATGGCCACCAGCTCTGCCACGCGATGATAGCGATGTGCGGACACCGAGGGAACGCATGTTGGGAAGGTCCGAAACACTGCACACGTGGCAAGGCATCGGATGGGGGTCAAGACATTCCGCCTCCAAAGGCGCAGGCCCTGGGAATAGGCTGGCAACAGATTCGAATTCCTGTCAGAAAGACCAAGGCTCCTGCAGCCAAGGGACCCGGCCCGGGCCAGCGTGTGTGCCAGACTCAGGCTGTTGTCAGCGGCCTCTGCAGCAATAAAAGAAGATCACCCAGACAAGCCATTGGCATGTTCCGAGGCTAACATCACCTCGGCCTGAACGGCGCCGCTCCGACAAGGTTGGTTCTCATTCCACTTGAGCAGCCCTACACTGTGGATGATTCTTCTGTTCCCAAATCTACGTGGCCTGTGGGCATCAATGTGGGCTGTGAATGCTAGTGTCAACGGGTAGTTGCTTCACCAGGTCGAAGTGTTGAGCGACGAGGAGGGCCCAGCCATGCGCTTGACACAGGCCTGCCTGTCACGCAAGCCTTGCCGCCTGGATCCGCCTGGATGCCGGGCTGTTTCAGGCGAACGTGGCAAAGGTGTCTGCAGCTGCTGCAGTGGCCGTGGGCGCTCCGGAGCCCATACTATTGTCAACGAAGTTGTGACTTGTAGCTTCACCAAGTTGACATGCGTATTTTTTTTGCGCTGAAGGAGCCCGGTGATGTTGACCCAGACTTGCGCAGCATCTCTCCGATTTCTACGCGTCTTGGAGCAACCTTAAAAGCTGCAACGTCCCGTTTTGTCAAGTTGGACATGCTAAGCCGAGCAGCGCAAAGGCCTGGAGTTTTCCCTTGGCAAGCAGGAAAGAAGGCCACCGTTTTTTCGAAACTTGGAGCATGATGCAACTTTACAGATGTATGCAGGCAAAGAAGAAGCCAAGGTGGGGCATTTGCAAACACAGCAATTTGCAGTGAACTGCTCTGGACAATTCGCTCTGGTCAGCACATGGCGAATCAGTGAATGCGGCCTCGACTCAGGGCAGAGTCGCCATGCAGTGCAGATGCCCAGGTAGCTGCCTAAACAGCGATGTGCTTGGCACCTGAGCTTCCCTGGCGAATTCTTGCAGGTCCGCAAGAAGCGCAAGGGAGAGACAGGTAAAGCCACGAAGGCGTCTTTCCTCTGGATGCTCTCATTGAACTCAGCCATGTGCCTGCCTTGCGTGCAGGCTTCCAAGAAGCTGGTCTTGACAGCACCAGGACAAGGCTGTCGGGCCCATCAGGGTTTCAGCCCCTACACTTGTAGCCAGAGCAGGCATGCAATGGGACCCGTACATGATGCCGAGAGCGACAGAAGCGTGTGGGACCAAACTTTGACAGTTCTCAGGGCATAACGCGTTGTGACATGGGCCTCTGTGGGAGATCACAGCGCTGCGGTGAAATTCCTACAGTCTACTGTTCATTGTTGCGGATCACTCGGGCAAGGTCTCCATCTCCTTGTTCAGCAATACCAGGAAAAGCCAGCCGCGCAGCCAGATCTTGTGCCACCTCAATCTCAGCCAGTCTAGAGAGTTAGCTGCCCAACATTGCCCAACCTTGCCCCATGACGATGATGGACCTTATCCCCCTAGGGGTCCATTACACGCACTCGTTCAATTTTGAAAGAGCACGAAGGGGATGGCGTTGTAAGTGCAAGCTAAGCCTCAATATGCACTCTCGCGAAGCGGCTTGGAAACCGTGCGGCGAGGGCATGTAAGGCTTTTCGCTAGGATGCTTTCTTTTGGCTTTGCCATGTTCTCTCTCAAAAAAACGCAATCTCAGACATGCAGCCATGCCTGAGCTAAGAGTCTGTTGCGCTTCAAGTCAGCTCAGGCCGTGGCAAGTCTTCCAAGGCGGGAGTTCAACTCAAAAGCTGTGTGGCTGTGCCTGGTCTAGCTCAGGACATGCAAGACCGCGCGCCACCGAGTTGAAGTAGCTGCTTTCAAGTAGCCACTCACTCACACCTTGCACGTTTTGCAGCCACGCAGAAGGTTTTGACCCGGCCAATCGTGGAAAGGACGCCAAAAAGCCAGGTGGGAGATGAGAAAGGCTGTGTGGGTCCACTGTCCGTGTGCTGCTTGCAAGGTGGAGAGAAGAAGAAGCGCAAGGAGAAGGACGGCGGTCTGCGAAAGGAAAAAGCTGGCCGCAGAAGGGATTTCAGATAGTTTTCTGTTGTTCTTCGTATGTACTTCTTCAATCTTCTCAGTGTGATTTTTCTATCGTACTTCTCTATTGAGGTTTTGCTTAGCTGCATTTAGCTGTCTTTTTGTTTCCAGCTCTGGCTTTTGCTTCTGTTCGTCTCAATTTATTTCTATCTGTTTTTGGTTGTGTGTCTTTTTTCGCTGCGTATCTCTATCTGCTCTATCTCTGGATATTTCTGTACGGGTTTATCTCTAGTCGCTTATCTCTATCTATTCATCTATATGTATCACATTGGAACTCTCTCTCTCTCTCTCTCCCTATCTTTATTCCTATTGATTCCGCCATCTACTTTTAGCTACTTCTCTCTCTTTCTCTCTCTCTGAGTCCGTCTGTGTATTTAGAGATTTCTACTTATTTGTTTATCTGAGTTTATATGATTTATTTATCTACTTAATCTACATTATTCTATCTCTTGATGAGATGTTCTCTGGTTCTGTATTCAGATATGCCACACCCATGGGAGACACAGAGATGAATGCTTGAGCCTAACAAGGGGATGAAGAGTAAAGAGCCCTAAGCTGTGAAGGGACAGGATGGTCACCCAAGAATTGCATGCCGTAGTGTGCTTGAAGCCAAACCAAGCAAGCCATTCTTTGACTTCCTGTGCTGGTGAAAGTTTCGCACTTCTTTTCATACGAAAGCTCACTACCAGACCTCATCCATTGAGCAGAAAGTGAACAACTACCGTGAGACAGGCGACCGCTTTCATACACAAGAGATTTGAACCGAGATTTTGTCAAAGGAAGCCATAGGATTCGCAACGAAAGATCGGACTTGCCCACATGTTTTAACATGCCATTCGAGATTTGATAAGGCAAGCCGCCGCAGACATTGGGTGGCTTAACATCTTCAACGGACCTCTTGTGATTGGAGATGAGCCGGAGATGAAATTTAATTTCTGGACTTGATATTTCCTGCCGGCCTTTGCCTACTTTTGTTTGCCTTAGCCTTCGCATACTCAGGGGCCTCGAGTCCAGATCACCTTGTTTGCACGTTGCAGACTCCGCGAGTCTTGGGGCCCAGCAGCACGTCCGCGATGTTGGAGTGCTGGCAGGCGAGATGCTAGGTCCCACCTACTTCGAAGCCCACGGCTGCAGCCGCTTCGCGCAACTGCCGGGTGCAAGGAGCGGAGATGCGCCAACTCATGCGCACAACATCGCACGATCATCTGCAGAGCATGTCTGCAGCCCAGAGCCCGCAATGCACAAATGGATGGGTCCTGGGCGGTAGCAGTCTGGGGCACGCTGCTGCATGCTAGTTGTGGCGATGATGGCCCCGTCCCGGGCGGAGAACGCAAAAGCGGCGGCACGCAGGCCGCATATGTGACCTTTTTTTCGGGCGCTGATTACCTCGAACAGACCCGCAACCGGACTGCTCAGGAATGACTTAGAAGTTTTTAGGATTCCGCCTGCGCCTCTCATATGTTGTACACTGGGTTTTTCTATTCTTGAAGCTTTTTCATCCAGGGCGATGCTTGAATCCAAATCCCGACAATTTATCCCCTGATCCCACATCCCACGCCACCAGACGATAGAAAACCCTTGGCTGCTCAAGCAACAGCCCTGTGCAACATTCCGGGCTGCATTCCCGAATCGGTGCCACTGCTCGCCCAAATGCCCATGTCTGGCTGTGGTGTTTGTGTTGTGTTGTGTTGGATCTGGCCATCATCCTGAGTTGTTGTGTTAAGTGTTGTTCTTTCAAGTCAAACGCTTGTCCGCTCCCCCCGCGAAGGGACAGTGATTGTGCCCGCTGCAACATGGTGCTTTGCAGCATGTTGTGGCAAAGTGCAAAGCAAGAAATAGTAACGCGCTTGTGGTTCGAAGGGCAAGCTTCTATAACGAGAGGCGGTGAAACCACGCGCCCGGTGCCTCGCCACGCTGTGCCCCGCAACTTGCGGTTTGCGGCACAAGCAGGAAACTGCCTTGCGTGCCCCGCAGCTTTTCATGCAGAATGGAGTCTTGACGGTCTGGAACTCTGGTCCAACCAGAAACAAGGGAAGTGGGAACTTGCGCAAAAAAATCAGATCGAAACCCAAAGGAGAAATACGGGGTGGGCCTCCTTGGCATTTTCCAACGTGGCACGTCTTGTGAACTTCTGAAGATGGAAGTTCGACGCGAAGATGGCGGACTCGAAGGCGCGAGCTGTACCAGCGCGATTCCGTTCAGCGGCATGGCAAGCAGCTTGCCACTGGTGGGCGTATCCAGGTGATGCCCTCTGAATTGGCGCGTGAGTGCATGGCGCCACTGTTCCAGGTGTTTGCGGAGCCCCGGTTCATCGTCCGCTGGCGGATGGCCGTTTGCCCTGGCCTGGGTGGCAGGTGAAAGTCGCTTGGTTGAGACCACGGATGCAAATGCACCGGATATGGTTGCACACATTTGACTACGTTGGAAATGACCGTTGCCGCAACACACATTGAAGCCAGAGGTTCCGCTTCTTGAGTGCCGCCTATCCATGTGGAAGTATGGAAATCGTCGCTATTCTGGCAAAAGTACCCCTGTGCCACAAATCGCAACGAATGTTAACCCACACGTTTTGCTAAAACGTTGGAACCGTACCGATCTTCTCGAAACACAATAGATGAGACAACATTCTCGTACGTTCTGTGCATTCCTCGACATCCAGAAAGCCTTTGATGTTGCACGGTGTGAAAGCACACTGTTGAAACTGCATCGGGCTGGAACTCTTGCGGGCCTATGGCATTCGGTCCATGATTTTGTCTCAGACCGAACAGCAGCGTCCTCATTGACAATTGCTTCTAAGAGGGGCGGTTGTTATGAGTTATCTTTCAAATTTGTTGATAAATGGGTTGGCCGACGCAAGCAAATGCGTGTGCTTGGGCGTTGCTTGTGGTCCTGAACCAAGTGCCCCGCGCCTACAAGGCATACAAGGCCTATGGCACGCAGATGACCTGTCTGTCTTATTTGAAGCAACGTGCGTTGGATGCAGCAGCTGCTCGGGCTAATCGGGCTAACGCATGGCGTTTCCACTTCAGATCCCAAGTCATGGATTTTCGTGGAGGGCGCAATCGTGCCAAAGTTTCATGTTGGCGAATATGCCCCATCCCATGTGAAAAACTACGCATATTTACTCATAGAGGTAACTTTGCATGAATGTCTATTTAAAAGTCACGTTGATGAGTTGTTGCATCGAGGCGAGCACAAGATTGGTGCGTGTACTTTCGGGACAAATTCTGCCAATCTGCCACTAAGCTTTGTTGAAAGCATTCTATTTGAAAATGTGTGCGCCCTTAAGCGTGTTTCGGCTTTGATTTTGTTACCGCTGTCCCTCTGCTTCACGCCCTCCAACCGATGGGGTCGGCTCTTGCTGTGTTGTGGTCCGTCGGCAATTAGGATGGCCAGACATTGACACAGCTCGCTTGGCTGCAAGTTTGTGGGTGCGACTCTTTGGGAGGTTGCTGTGCCAGCCGGATCATTCACTATGCCGCTTTGCAGGACCATGCACGCGTTCGACGTGTTCAGAAATAGGCGTGATTCATCCGTCGTCCCGTTGTTCGAGTCCCAATCCCCCCGTTCAATCGCATCATTGGTGGACGACCGCCATGTGCAATATCAACGCTGATTCCACTAGTGCTACGTTGAAACACAGTGCATGAGTTCCCTGGCGCAATTCTTGCTGTGGCAGCCACATCCGCGTGTGCATCCCGTCGTTTATTGCCAGCATACATGCCTGTGTCGTGATCATGCCCGGCATTCTGGGGTCTAGCAACATGTGGGCATCTGGCGTTGCTCGCCAACACATTGCAAATTCGTACCGAACTGTCGGTTCTATACCAGCGGCAGTCATTTGAACACGCCTTGTTGTTACAACGGCTGGGTCACATGGGTTTGGGCTTGGCAACCTGGGCAGCATGAGGCGCGGGCAGACCCAGGCTTATGTGGAACATCAGTCTTGATTTTTTTGCACGCTGGAGGGGTTGGAATGACTGGAGGTCTACAGTGCATGGGGTGCAAAATCCCTCGTTGTGTTGAAACACTGGCAAGAAATACGTTGATGTCACATTCTTAGCCAACTAGCCAAACCTTTTGAGAGCAACGCGTTGTGCAGGTAGTTGCGTGTGTAATTTTTTCGTGTTGCCCCTGTACCCTAAAGGGGCCTTTCGGGCGTGCCGGCAAACTGGTCCTGGGCTTGTTGGGCGAGTCGCAATGCGCGCCGACGTTGGTTGCAGCAACGTGGTAGACATGCTCGCCATGACTGCAGCAGTTGTTTCTCACAAGGCCTTATATTATAACTCTGCGACATTATCCGCAGCTTGCCTTGTGTTGCGCGCATCTGCCAAGCCGCCTCAGCAGGTGACATGTGAGTGTTTTTTGAGCCGGGTTGGTGCGACGCAGGTGCACATACTTGTTCACCGCGCGTGTATCAAGTCTGTTGTCATTTTTGCATTGCTCCTGTTTTCAGCACATGCGAGCGGTAAGCAGCGGCAGGGTCATGCTTTGTATTCAGTGACGCTGGTGACGCCAAATCCAGATGCAATACATATGGCTGGTCCGCGCAAGATCATCCTTCACCCACGGTCCGCTCGCCTATCTCTTGCGTACAAACAGTTTTTTTCCAGCACCCCGCCCTCCTGTCACAACAATCGTTGATGAACTGCCTCCACGATGTGTGTTGCAGGATAACTATCCGCTCTCCCTTGGCCATGCCTGCTGATGTGGGCACCGCTGGGGTGTGCAGACGTGTGCGAGCGCGCAATTCGACACCTGCCAACCAATTTTGTGTGCGCTCTTCGAAGTCATTTTGTTTGGGGTGTGAGCGTTATCTCACCACATTAACGGGCGAATCTATTCACATGGCCGGGCTTGACTGTGGAAAGCTCCGTTCTTGTGCTTCTTCTTTTCTGCGGCGGACAAAGCAGGAGACTTGTCACACTCATTGTCTGCAGGGTCATATGGGTCTCGACACAACTGCTGCCGGTTCTGCTTGACACATGGCTGGTGGTTGACACAGTTTCCCATTTCCTTGCTGTTTGCTCGTTGTCCATTGTGTATGACATGCCGGATGTGCCTACGGAGACGAGAGGTTGCTGTACGCGTTGGCTCCTGTACACGGCTATTTCTCAAGCCCAAGCAGGTTGAGTCCTCTCTGGTAAATTCTGTCATGCAGTAGCCGAAGTAGCTATGAGCTTGGACTGCTTTCAGCATGCTGCCAAACTGTTCATGAGCGGCTTCATGACAGCAAGTTGGAAGTCAAAGCCACCCCCTCCGAAAGCACAACGCGTCAGGCTTCACGACTAAACTTACTTGAATTCTGCGTTGCGCGTTGCCAACCTGCCAAAAAACAGAGTGGCATGCCAACCCAAGGCCTGTTCCGGGCAGACCCCGCAACATGCGGGCATCTTGTCTCGAGACTTTTTGCTGCTGGTGCTGCTGGTGCT
>CAJNIZ010026669.1:151579-167776 GCA_905231905.1 Symbiodinium pilosum | reverse complement strand
AAAAAAGCAGGTTGGGGAGGTCAAAACCAAAGGGTAGGGGGTCAACAACACAAGGTGGGGGGTTAAAAAAACAGGTTGGGGGTGGAAAAAAAAGGTCGGGGGGTTAAAAAAACATGTCTCCCTCATGAATCGCGATTCCGAAGTCGTGTGCTAGTTGCAAAATTGCCCTGCACCGCCCGAACCCTTCCTTGGAGTCAGTTCGAACAACTGAGGTCCCATGGGCAGCAATGGAGCTTTCCCTTCAGAAGTTTTCCCAGCTCAACATGACGCATCTCTAAGAGCTATCCACGGGGCAGGCCCTTGAAAAATGCAATCTTCCCTAATAGGTTTCAATAAGGGACCCGATATACTAATCTTCTTCAAAGGGCTTTAGGGGATTACCCAGTCCAAGACAATCCATTGCAGGGCAAAGCACTAATCCCCAAAACCGGCCTAGGTCTGGGATACTGCCCAGGCCCAGTGATCAGGGGGCTCAAATGGTGGGATAACGGAAGGTGGGGTATAGAAAATAAGCCCTAATATAGTAGAGTATATATTAAGGATCTCTCAATTCCAACCCGCCTAACTTCATCCCACCTTTTGAGCCCTTTGAAGTGACAACTGAGAAGCTTAGGATTTAGGGCTCAGGTGTCCAGGTTTAAGGCTTAGGGTTTAGGGAGAAGACTTTTGTTGCAACTGTGACAGCCCTTAATTTCATCGCACTTATATACTGTTTCTGCATGGTTGCAGTACCCATTCTAAACCTCAAACCCAAGCCCGAAACCCAAAAGTCTGGCACCAGATCCTGTCGTACTTCTCCCGGGTGATCATGGCGCGAAGGCATCCATGCTGTGAAAATTCCACTTCAGGGGCTGGGTATCTACTAACCCCCACTTCTCCTGAAAAATTGTCATTTGGGGATGATAACTGGGTAGGCCCCTGAAATATCTAATATTTTCCCTAATGGCTTTAATAAGGGACCCTATATGCTAACATTTTTCTAAGGGCTTTACCCAGATAATAAAGGTTGACTGAGTCTGATGTAGGAGCAACCTGAGGGTTCGGTATAGGTTTAGGGTTTAGGGTTAAAGTTTAGGGTTTAGGGTAGTAAGGTAGCAGCGTTGTCGTATTAACGAGTCCCAGATTAGAGTCCCCCCATTATTGCCTTCTCCGAAAGGGTAGCCCCCAAGAATTTCGAAATGTTGGGAACCACTGTTATGGCACATGCCCTGTATGCGTTCATGAGTACAGTAATGGTCCAGGGTAGTGTACAATGCATATATAGCTTTGCCAGAACCCTATTGGAAGTGGCGTGAGTAAACTATTCATAGCTACAGTCGCTGGACTATGATGACGTATGGGTTATAAATCTGTTGGGCCTCTAGATAATCCCACTGGGCTCCCAGAATATCGTTTGGGTTCAATCAATGGCCGACAATATGGGGGTTGTTCAAATGCCCCTGCTTTTTTGTTTCCTCCTGGTTGTTTTTCTTTGCAAGTGGATCATGTTAGAACGTTGAAACCACTGCGGCGCGCGGAAGGTTCATAGTACTGTATTCAGCAAGATAGCAACCAAATGTTGGGCAACTTAATCACAAATTGCAAGCGGCATTAAAATGGATGAAAGAAGCCTCCGCAAAGACATATGAGCTGTAGTCTAAACTCGTTAGAGGGGGTTATATAAGGGATTATGTAGGGGACTCCTGTAGGGGTTGTTAAGGGGGATACTAGGAGTTTAGAGTTTAGACTATGGCTCATATCTAGTTGCCAGACCCCCATTGTACCCGGCTACTTCCAGGTCCAACGAACCTGCAAAATGCGTTTTGATAGCCTCCTATAATAAGGGTTTCCCCAATCATAGGCACGATTTTGGGGTCCTTCAGGACTATCGTAAATTGGGGTCTATATTGGGTACCCCGTATTTTGGGGAACTACCAAATGCATAAAGCAGGTCCTTGTTCCAATGGGGGACTCCGGGGCCCGACATTCAAGTATCAGCCACCGAAGCATGCTTCCTTTCCCAAGGGGGATACTAGGAGTTTCGGCTTAGGCTATAGCTCATGTAGACGCCTCCCCAGATTCGCCCAAGATGCCTTGTGAGGACGGCCACCACCCTTACCTAGCATTTATCAGGCACCCGCGGTGTTCTGGACGACCTCACAGATTAACCATAAACCCTAAGCCATAAAGCCTAAAGCCTAAACTGCATATCAAGAGCTCTCCAAGATGCACCTAGAATCCCCCTGTTTCAGTCCAGTTTGCCTTTGGCTGTCCATGTCCTTCTCCGTTGCATTCTGAGTTATACTAAGTATTTGGGTTACCTAAACCCTGAAACCTAAACCTAATCCCTGAACGCTAAATCTACGCACTAAATCCTACACCCTAAACTCATAAAACCTAAACTCCTAAACCCTAACTCCTAAACTCTAAACTCCTAAGCCCTAACTCCTAAACCCTTACTCCTAAACTCCTAAACCCTAAACTCCTAAACCCCTAAACCTCTAACTCCTAAACAGCTAAACCCTAAACCCAAAACTCCTAAACCCCAAACCCAAATCAGTCTGCAGGCAGCGCACGGACTCCGGACTCCTCCAGCCGGGCGCGCATGTGCCGAGCAGCAGCGAGGAGAGTCCTAATAAGATCTCCATATAGGGTTTGGGGTTTAGGGTGTCGGGTCTCCATTTCAGGTTTAGGGTTTCGGGGTTTAGGGTTTAAAAACTCCATTTAGGGTTTAGGGTTTCGGGACTCCATTTAGGGTTTAGGGACTCCATATAGGGTTTGGGGTTTGGGACTCCATTTAGGGTGTAGGGTTTAGGGATTCCATTCAGGGTTTAGGGGACAGAGTTTAGGGGCTCCATTGAGGGTTTTGGGTTTAGGGACCAGTGACCATACCCTAAACCCTAGAAGCCTGCGCCGTCTCGCGGAGGTCTCGTGGCTGAAGCTGAATTCAGGATTTTGGTGTTTTGGAGGTTTAGGGTTTATGTAGGGTTTAAGGTTTTAGAAATTGTTAGTTTTTGGGAGGGTTCGAGGGTTGGGTGGCCTAATGGCTATTGCTTAATGGATGAGAGAGTTTTGAGAATCCTAACCACTATACAAGAGGGCCTCTAGGAGTCATATGGTAGCTGCCCAAATCCTGCCACTATGAATAGCAATATAGACATGGTGGTGGGACTATTTGTAACTGCGGTGACATTGGCGGTGGTAGAGGTAGTGGCATTAGGGGCAGAAGTTGGCGTCTCCGTCGTTGTCATCGTCGTCGCGGTGGTGCTGGTGGTGATGGTAGTAACCGCTAGCATACTAGCATGGCAACACACGACGTTTACTGGACTGCTGCTAAGGAATTCAAAGGAAGTCCCTACAACGAGAAAACCCTATCATTCATTATCTACCAACATGATAGTAACTCATCTTAAATTCCGTAACAGCAACCCGGTTGAATGAGGGTTCCCAGTGGCAGGGCAGTATTTCATGCAGCTGTTCTTCTCACAGCTAACCTTGGGGAAGGTTTAGGGCTTAGGGTGTTTCACTTGTAGTTTCCAAAGGGTGGCGGGTCAAAGGAGTCTTGGGCCTGGCACCAGTCACAGCAGTGCTATTGTTAGTTGCAACTGTCATGAACTGTCATTCTCATCATCAGGAGCAGAACCACCAACTAGGGAGGACAAAGTAAACGGGAATCTAGCGCGGAGTAGTATGGCAGTGGTACATGAAAGCAGAACAATATGAGCTATAGTCTAAACTCCTAGTATCCCCCTTCATAACCCCTAAAATAGTCCCCTATATAATCCATGACATAGGCCCCTTAAAGTGGCTTCTAAACCCTAAACCCTAAACCTTAAACCCTATATAAGCCCTATAATAGTTCCCTATATAACCCCCTTAAAAGGAGTTTAAACTATAGCTCATACCGTTCAGGTTGATAGTGTGGCATCCAAAATGGTAAGGTTCAGAGTAAAAGGCTCGAAAGAGGGATTTAGGGTTTAAGTTTTAGGGCTTAGGGTTTAGGGTTTGGGGTTTAGAGTTGAGGGGTTGGGTAGGCCCCTGGGATATTCGGGGGTTTCCTCACATTAAGGGTTGCTTTTTGGGTCCACATCATACGGATTTTGATATTTTGGGTCTATGGTAGGGTCCCCCTATTTTAGGAAAATGCTATGCTTTTCCCTAATGGCTTTAATAAGGGGCCCTATATACAACTGTTTTGCAAAAGGTTTTAGGAGCCAACCCCAGGGGGTGAGTGCCCTGATGTCACAATAAACCGAAGTAATGTAGACCCTTAATTAAACATTAGCAAGCCCTAGGGGTTCCGGGTTTAGGGTTTATCTGGGTTTAGGGTTTAGGGTTAATGTAGACCCATGATTAATTAACCCTCTCCTTGTAAGGGCCTTCCTATTAGGATCCTTATAATAGTACCTATTAAGGCATTATTAATCACGGGTCTGGGTACTGTCAGCTGAACAACTCTGATCTTTGCAACGACTATGACGAATAGGAACACTGAAGGCCAGTACAAGGACAGCGAATCATGCTGAAACTTCTTCATGACCCCAAGTACCTTGTACCTTGGGAATTTATGGCGCACCGAAATCATGACCCTACGCCCCTAAGCCCTAAACCCTGAACCCAAAACCCTAAAGACCCCTGAGCCCCAAACTCCCTGAACCCAAAACCCTAAGCCCCTAAGCCCCAAACTCCGCCTTCTCTAATAAAGGGATTTCGGTAACCCCAACCCCCCAAATTAGGACCTTATGACTATCATATGATGGTTATAGGGTCCTAATTTTGGGGGTTACGAGTTACCAAAATCCCCCCAAACCCTAAACCCTAAACCCTAAACCTCCTTCCTTCCGAGCTCCTCATCTTCCTCCTGCTCATCGTATGGTCTTTGGCATTGTCGTTCTGACGAGGTTAAGAGAAGAGAGGATTTCCAAAGCTAGGCTCATTCCCAGACCCCCAAAAGGATCTAAAAATGATCCTCTAGAACCATAGGGTTTAGGGTTTAGGGTTTAGGATCCCCTAGAACCATAGGGGAAATTATATAAGGACTATATAGGGGTTATAATGGGTCTATATAGGGGATGTAATTTTTAGATCCTCCCAGGGGTCTGGGTTATAGTATTATAGTATTATACTATTGTAGTATTATAGTATTATAGTATTGTAGTACTGTAGCATTATAGTATTGTAGTATTATAGTAGTATAGTATTGTAGTCTTGTAGTATTATAGTATTGTAGTATTATAGTATTATAGTATTATAGTATTGTCGTACTGTAGTATTATAGTATTATAGTATTATGGTATTATAGTATTGTAGTATTATAGTATTGTAGTATCCCAAGCTGGGCAAATTATCTCCTCCCAAGAGTGGTTACATAGAACATTGAATCAAATGGCCAAGCTTCAAGCGGTGGAATTCTCATGGTTTGCCCAGCATCAGAATCCTTAGAAGGAACCCTCACTATGTCATGTCCTCAAAATCCTCATTTGGTGGTTTCCCCGAACTAGCATGGAACCCGCACTACCACACTCGACGAATTGTGCTCTTTGCGGGGCCCCCCGCTTTTCAGGGACCCATGTTTAGTGGCGGCAACAGCCCGAGAGTGTCCCCATGTAGAGCAAGGACATATCCTCTTTTGGAGTAGAGTGCTCTCTAAAGCGAAATCTAATCTTACTTGGTTACCAAAACCCTAAAGCCTAAAACCCTAAAGCCTACAGCTTAACCCTACCCTAAGTTCATCATTTTTTCTTCGTTCAACCACCCAAACCCAAAAAAAAAGGAGCTCCGAGATTTTGGAGCTGACAAGCTCATCCTCGCCTTGTCCAGCGCGTGTGGGCACCTGGCTGGGTCTTGGGTGTAAGGTTTACGGCACAGGGTTTAGGATGTAAGGTTCAGGTTTAGGGTTCAGAATTTAGGATTCAAGGTTCAGGTTTTGGGGTTTCAGGGTTCAGGGTTGATCTAAAGGTCCATTAAGGAATTAATTTGGGGTCTTGTAGGTCTAGGAGGACAAATGTGGGGGTAAAGGTGTTTTCATATTGCCCATTTCAGTTATCCTTTAATGGCCTTAACTTGGGTACTGCCCCCACTCAGTAACAGTTGGATGATATGTATAATATTGTTATATATAGCCGTTAATAGGACCCCTAATATAGACTGTTACTGGGTGAGGGCAGTACCCAAGCCATAACTAAGGCGGAACCTTGCGCGGGCCTAAACCCTAACCCCAAAACCGAAAGCCCTAACTTTCCTTAGATAATCCTACTTAAGAGGGAACCTAGACCCCAAACCCTAAACCCTAGACCCTAAACCCCTAAACCCTGAACCCTAAAACCCAGCAGGGGGTAGTAGGGGACAGATCAGGGCTTTGAGGGGTCTAGCCTTTAGGATTTAGGGCTTACGTAGGGTTTGGGGGGTTTGGGGCTTAATGTTTAGGGTCTAAGGGTTTAGGGGTTTAGGGTTTAGGGGTTTAGGGCTTAGGGTTTGGGGCTTAGGGCATAGTGTTTAGGGTTTAGGATTGCAGGGTTTCTCCAAAAGGGTGGCCTGTAGGGACCCTAGGCATTATAAGGGCTGTACTCGGGTATTTTTTGACATCATGTATGGTGTTTTGGGAAACTCCCTGTCAGGGCTTGGGATTTAGGATTTGGGGTTTTGCTTGAAACTTTTAGGGGGCTAGGGTTTTGGAGTTTTGGATTGAGTCATTAGGTTGCGGGTGCTGCGGTTTAAGAGTTTTACGTTGGGGGTATAGTGGGTTTTGGGATACGGGGGCAATGGGGAAGGAGTGGGAGCTTAAATAATGAGGGATTCGCATCTTTGAGGCAGTTGGCCCTAAGTACTTTATAGGTTGGGAACTATGGTGCTATTGTAGACTAAACCTCATGCAAGATTTTTATTATCAAGCGTAGCCAGGGTACGCATGCTTCAAACATGACATGTAGGGGTGGGTCCCTTACTTGGAGGATCCCCTAAACCCTAAACCCTAAACCCTTCGAACCCATTTTGTGACTGTACTTGCCTGAGGGGTTGGCGATATAGGTTATACAGACTTGGGGAGTTATGTAGGGGATTGTGTAGGGCTCAGTGTTTAGGGGGCTATATAGGGGATTATATAGGGTTTAGCGTTTAGAGGGGTTATATAGGGGATTATATGGCCTGGCAGGGGGTTTGGGTCAGGGAAACTTAGTGGGTACACTTCTAATTTTAATTCGTATAAGCTACATGATGACCCCAAGTACCCCCACTGTTCGCCCACTTACTAAGTCCCCCCGACCCCCCTAAGTAGGCGCCCCCTAATGGTTCCCTAGGTTTTGTAGCTATGGATAGGTTATGGTGCAGTTAGAAGCTAAGGAGAAACAAGCCGCGGAGATGTGTCTTCCGGACGTGAAAACTGCTGAAGCAAGAATGACCAATGAGAGAATTTTTGGGTTTCTTGTAACGCGCTTCCGAAGGTGCGTGGAAGGATCTAAACTTCTAGTATGCCCTTAAATAACCCCTTTGTAATCATCCCCCATATAATCCCCTATATAACCCCTCTAAACCCTAAACCCTATATAATCCCCTATATAGCCCCCTAAACACTGAGCCCTACACAATCCCTTATATAACCCCCTTTAAAAACTTTAGTTGACTGCATCCATGACGGAGGATGAGCTGCAGGGCTCCTGATGCACATCTGCTCTGTAAACTTGTTTGTGGCTGCCCAGCGCCAGGTGCCAGGCCAACTGAATGAGGACCATCGGCTTTTTGTGTTGTCTGCGGAGTTGTTCCACGAGGATACCAAGACGCCGTGGATTGCTGGGCCAACGCATACACGAAGAGCAAGATCCAAGAGTTCAAGAATTCCATGCAATTCCTGAGACAGCAGGCCACAGGCTCAGGCGACGTCATCCTCATCAGCTACGGCCTCCTGAGACTGGTAGAGGACGAGTTCAAGGCACAGACCCGCCTAAGCCACGTGGGAAACGTGTCTGTCTTCTTCACACAGGCCCTAAGGCCCACCCGCCACGTCTTTGCCTCCACGGAAAGCTGGAATGGTTTCGCAAATGGCCACAAACTTTAAATTCCAAACCCTAAACCCTATGTAGCCGGCTTGCAGAAGCACTAGCTTTCATCTCATTTCTAAAAATAACCTCCCCCCAACCACCCTGCTGATAGAAAAAACCCCTTGTATTTAATCGTACTGTATTGTTGTTTTTTTGCGATGAGGGTGGAGATGCTTATTCTTAGGAGGAGGGGATGAGCAGGATCACAAGTACCTTTAGGTAGCCTACCTTAGGTGGACCCCCACCGAGAAATAGTGACTATCAGGGATACTAAGGATTATAGTATATGTTCCTACTACATCCCTAGAACCTGAATCCTAAACCCTAAGCCCGAAACCTTTACATATAATCCTTATTATCCCTCATAGTCAGGGTCCTCCTCAAGCCTATCTACCTCTCATTCGCAGCCTCAGCTCTCGCCCAGAACATCAGCGCTGGACCCAGAGCCCAGAACCTGCACAAACCCCTATAAGGTTTAGGGTTTTGGGTTTAGGGTACGGGGCTTAGGGTTTAGGGCTTAGGGTTCAAGGTGCGGGGTTTGGGGTTCAGGGTTCAGGGATGGGTTTAGGGCCCCGTTGGCGTAGGAAATGCAGGACCAGATCTCCATAACCTGTATGCAATCCCCACTTAAGTCACGTGCAACCCCTATAAACTAGTCACCTTTTTTTTTCATTCCCTATGGGCCCCCAGTAGGTTCTGAGAAGATTTGCTGCAACCCTACACTCTAAAGGCTTAATAGGGTTTAGGGTTTAGGGTATCCTTCAACCCCTAAAACATTGAAAACCCTAAAACCCCAGACCCCTGCAACCCGAAACGTCCCAGGCCAAAGATCTTTGCCTTGCAAGCCACTACCTCTGAAATGGTCTGGTTTCACTGACATGTGTTAGCACTCAGGGGTTTAGGGGGTTAGATTCTAGGATGTAAAGTTTAGGATTTTAGGGTTTGGGGTTTAGGATTTCGAATTTAGTCGTTTTAAGAGTTTTCAATTGGTAACTCGGAAGAGTAAACAACGATATTCTTATAGGGAGGTTAGATCAGGATCATAGGGGTTTATCGGTGTTGAGAGGAAACTGGTAAAATGACAGATGAAAATGGAAACCTAGGTACCTCAATAATACCTTTTCCCTTCATTATTCCGGGGTCTCCTTATTCCAGCTGAACAGTAGGAAAAAGGGCAAGCTGAAGTTATATAGGGTTTATTCATGGCAAGGACTCGTTTTACTTGGCACGGACAAGGATTTCGCATTCAGGATTTACTGGTTTTTGGATGGTGTGTTTTTCAAGTTCTAGGCTGATGCTAGAGGTTTTGATTTTCGGGTTGAAGGTTTCAGGGTTTGTGTAGGATTTGTGGCTTAGGAAGGAGCTATAGTAGCTGTGCTAATAGTAATACTTCAACCCTCAACCCTATAACCTGGGTTGAAGCTTCAGGATACACTCCTCGGAGAAAACTCGCCAAGCCCAAACCCCATGCTGAACACCCAAACGAATCACGTACAGCTGATGCTAAAATGCGATACCAAAATTTCAAGTTGTAGGGCACGTAAAGCGGACAGTAGCATCTTTTTGTATCAACGGTAATGATGGAATTCGAGGATTCTGGGGGATTAGATAGGACTGGGGCATGGGTCACATGTCATAAGGATCACAGGGTCCTCCTTTTGAGGGCTGGTGCAGCTGAAATCCCTTTATTACAGTTGATAGTAAAACATGCTACTTTTCGCTTTATGTGCCTTACAACTTTAGACTCTGGTATTGCATTTTAGCATCAACAGTATGTTATTTTTTTTGGGTGTCGAGCATGGTGGGGTTGGGCTATCGGCCTGCGGATGGAAAGGCCGGTCTACCGTTAAGGAACTTGATCTAAGTTGCCATACCCAGGAAACCCTTCTACATACTAGGTACCCATATTTCGATACGAGAGAAGCTTAAGAGTCGACTCAGGAAAGGTTTTTGGCTTAGGGCTTCAGCGGCTTAGGTTGTCCAGTTCAGGGTCAGTACCTAGGGTTTACGGTTTAGGGTGTCGCTCTTACTGCTGCGATGTCGGCTTCCAGTCGCTTGACCTCTGCCAAGAGAGGGGTGGTTGTCAAAATTATGGTCCCTTTTTGGATTCCTTATTATAATACGGCACCTAATATTTAGGGTACCCAAAAAGGGACCATAATTTTGACAACCACCCAGAGGCACATCTCCTCCACAGCTCTGCCGTCCTTTTGTCATGTACAGCAGAGCTTTGGAGCTCCGGATGAAGCAAGATGAAGCTGCTGAAAGCCACGGAACTGCGTGGTCCATGGCCTTAACGGCAACCCAGAAGGCTTTTATTCAATTATGTCTTTCATCGGCCGAGGTCCGCAACCGCAGCGCGGGCAGCCGATATTCCGTTTTGGAAGAGGCCTGACTTTTCTGAGGGCTTTTTCCGAAACCCTAAACTAACCAGCCCAGGACAGCGACAGCGACTGCGACTGAACTCGCGGAGAGCCTAGCACTTGTTTAATACGTATGAGGAAATGGGACCACATTTAAAGAAATTTTTCGGGTGACCAATCCTAATAATCGAGATACTCAATACATTCCTATTCACTTTTTTAATTAGTAGAGGTCCAAGAGCCGCAACGACGTCCCCGATATTAAACAAGTGCTAGGATTAGGGGGACAATTTTGTTGGGTGGGAGGGGCTCATGAACGGGCGGTCGAACTTGTGTTTTGGAATGTCTTGGGAAGTTGTGGCTTCTGTCAGGTATAGTAATTAGTAAGCCCTAAGAACCCCAGATAGCACAGACCAACCCTAAACCTTCAATCCTCTAAACCCTGTACCCTGTAAACCCTGCACCCAAAACCCTCTAAGCCCCAAATGCCAAACCCTCTAAGAACCCCCCAATTGCCTTATCTAATCCCCTGTGAAGGCATCATTCTCGGGGGGTCTATCCTGTTTGTGCTTTTCAGAAGCCTATGTACATCAACTTAAAAGACTCATAGGGTCATAGGGATGTATAGGGTTAAAAACGTTAGTTATATATGCAGTAGTAGTAGTAGTAGTAGTAGTAGTAGTAAGTCGTCGTCGGAGGCGGAGGTTGTCATAGGTGCATGTAGGGTTGAGCGGTGTAGGGACCGGAAAAAAATCATTTCTGACGCTCGGATGTTGACCCTTTTTCACTTCGTCTTTGAACTTTTTGGCCGCCCCGGCCGCCGTAAACTTGATCTGTTCTTATTGTTATCAATGTCACCATTGCTATTATGGTCATCCTTATTATTGCTATTACTGGCCTTTGTTTGACCCGTATGCCTCTCATGTTGATGATCATCAATATTCACAATGCTGTTGCTACTCTTGTGGTCGTTGTGAATGATGATAGCCATATTATTCCCAGAACCTAGCTGCAACGCCCAGACTTACTGGTGCTTAGTAGGGTAAAAGGGAATATAATCCCATAGAATACCACAAAATATGCCCTTATTTCTGACTAACCCTGAACTTTAAACCCTCTACATATATTTTCCTTGTTCCCTAGAAAGGGGCCTTGCCAGGACCAAATACCTGGGACCTGTTGACGAGGAGTGCGTTGCCCTGTCAACAAACAGCCACAAGCTGAGTCATGCCTTCACGAATGGGGGGAGGGGCTGTGGGCTGAGAATGCTGAGCTTAGGATTCCAGACTTACATTTGAGGGCTTCGGATTAGGGTTCGGGATTCAGGGTCTAGGATTTAGGGCTTAGGATGTAGAACGTAGGGCGCCGAGTCTAGGGCTTAGTGTCTGCCAGGTTTCCTTGATGGCCCTTTGTACTAGGCCTTTGCATGATCCCTTTAGGCATCTACACTCAAAGCAAGCACCCCCTCACCCCCTAAGCCTTAACCCTAAAACCTAAAACCCCTAACCTGAAGCATTTCCAATAAGAGCCCTCATATGATGGGATTTGTTTATTATACCGTCAGCGCCAGGGTCCCTCAAGCCTTCTCTCTCCCTACCCCAGGCTTTCACCCTTCTTCTGTCGTGTCCTTAGGAATTCTAGTTCAATTTGTTATCGTACAGTCCTTCGGAATGATTAAATGCCATATCTTTATTATGCGTCGAGGGGGATTACAGCCCTCACCCCTAAACGCAGCTAATCTTCCCTAACCCCAAATGAGGCTTTCCTCGCAACTAGGAGTACTATTGTTGAGGTCCCATACAAAAAGGGTTATAGTATTGGTCTATATTAGGGCTCTCCCTTTCTAAGGAAACTACCAGACGGCCTCCAAGGGGCTTCGGGTTGCGGGTTGGGGTTACTGCCGCCACTTTGTAACAGTTGGATAATACTGTTGATGAATGAAATCTTGCACCACCTAGGGGCCCTAAACTATTGTAGTTCCTAGGACTTTAGGGACCTAAGGTGGTGCAAGACTTCCTCCATCAACAGTATTTACAATAATATAGTTACATATAGCCATTAAATATGACCCCGACTTTAGACTGTTACAGCGCGGGGGCACTACCCAATTAATAGCAACTGATGGGTCGAGAATGTGGATATAAGGTTCAGGGCCACAGAGGGAAAATGGGCACGCTATGGGTTTAGATGAGCCATAGTCTAAACTCCTAGTATCCCCCTTTATAACCCCTAGTCCCCTATATAATCATTACCCATATAACCCCCCTTATAGGAGTTTAGGAGTTTAGTCAATGGCTCATATAAGGATCATGTAGGGAGGAATACAGCTCATGCGAAGATTTTGGTACTTTCGACCCCTAGAGTAGAGACCCTACAAGAGTCATATGATAGTCATAGTCTAAACTCCTTACAAGGGGTAGTATCAAGGAGTATATAGGGGATTACTATAGGGGTTATGAAGAGGGACGCTAGGACTTGAGAGTATGAGTCATACGATGGTCATCGGGTCCGAACTTGGGGGGTGGGCGGAACCAAAATCCTCTCAGAAATGTAGAGTGCTGGGAAACAACTTAGGGGAGCCGCAGATTACCATGATGCATGGTCCAGAAGCGGCTTCACCAACTCCTCTTCGGCATCAGGTTGCTGGCTCAGCCTCGGCGCCCGAGGCGCCTGAGGCTTCCGTGCCCAGCCTCTTTCAGTTCCACCGGCGCTCTTCCAGCGCGCCGACCCGAGTGAGCATGGTCAAGTTGGACGGACACGAGGCGCTAACACCACAGGCGACCGCGCGTGCCATCAGGGAACAGTTCGGACGCCGTGCACAGGTGATCGGTGCGTCCGAGTCGCCGGATGTATCTGACTGCGATCATGAAGAGCAGGCACTCCTCAGCCAACGCCGCAGTGCCGGCATTTGCTGTTTGCTTATTGAATGCTGCTTTGGCAGGAACTCGTGATCTGGAATTGGGCCTTTGCAAGGAACGTCCTGAACATGTCTTTTGCTGCTTTCGCTAGTGCTGGGATGGGAAGTCGGATTCTTTAGGTTCTCTTTGTTCGAAAGTCAAAAAGTCGCTGCTGAGGCAACTGCCCTTTGAAAAGGTGTGGAGCTACGAAGTGACTACTCTAGGGTTTTCCTCCTTATCCGCTAGTAACCACCAGTAACATAGCCAAGGTAGCTTCGACCCCTGCACGCCGTGGATGCAGCTGCGTTCTGAGAGGGTCGCGGGTTTCCAGTTTGGGCTCTAGACCTTCAATTCTAAATCCTACTGTAAACTGGGTTCCTCAAGCCTGGTCCCCCACCCAAAAAAAAAATGGTCCTGCATTAGGGGAACTGGACTATTTGGAGCGGACAGGGGGTCATTGCTAGGGGTGGAGATTAACGTCGAGGCCGCTACAAAAAATGTTGCCTTTCTGTAGATGTAGGAAATCTTGCGACACTATATAGCCCGCAAAAATGTAGCTACAGTACAGTTGGGGTTGGGGATGCCAATTTGTAGAGGATTTCCCGCATCCACCGCTTGTAAGGCTTCTAAAAAGTTTTTTTAAGGCAGCTTGGGGGAGGGTAGCAGGTTGAGTCAGAGGATTTTGAACTCCGGTATGTTCAAGAACCCTGAACCCTACGTCCTAAAACCACCGCATTAGTGATGTGCGCTACGGGGAGAGCAAGCTTCCCTGAGGCCATGCATCGAAAAACGACCAGCGGCTGGATAATTACGGGGCTTGATGTCTGTATTATGGTAGTTCCCCAAAAACAGGGGACCCCAAGATAGACCCAAAAATGTTGGAATCCTTATTATAGGGACCCCTAGAAAAAAGTACCTTTCATGTTGGGGAAACCCCAAACTTTACATATAACCTTATATATCACCATCAACCTCTTTAAAGGTACCCGAATTTGGACACCCACAAAGATACTCTAACTTGGGGAAATCTACATATCTACCGGGAGCTTAGCAGCGAGTGAAGGAATGAATCTATGTAGTACTACGAGGGTCTGGGGTTGAGGATTGAAGGCTTAGGGTTTGGGCTTTTAGGGCTCAGGGTTTAGGGTTCGGGTTTGGGGTTTAGGGTTTGGGGTCAAGGCATTGGGGCTCAGGGTTTAGATTTTTAGGCTTTTCCAGGGACCATAAATGGTCCATCAAGGGTGGACAGAGGTGTTTTTTTCGATAGTTCAGTAGCGTCCCGAATATCTTCCCTAAAAGGGAAGCCATGTCCATTTTCTATATGAGGAATTATTCGGACTGTAGCTCATCGAGCAATTTCTTAACGTTGGTCGGAATATAATCCCAATATAACCCTAGTATAACCCATAATTACCTCGGTTTCCATTTCATTTTCCATTTTCTTTTCCATTTGATTCTCCATTAACCCCAATATATACCCCAATATATACCCCAATATATACCCCAATATATACCCCAATATACACCCCAATATATACCCCAATATACCCTATAACCCATATAATCCCTTTTAGCATCAAGTGCTTGGGATCTCGGGTTCCGGGCTTAGGATTACGTAGGATGAAGGGTTTGGGATCTAGGGTTTGGGATAAATGCGGGTGGGATCTAGGGTTTAGGGTTTAGGATAAAGGGTTTGGGATAAATGTGTTGGGATCTAGGGTTTAGGGTCTAGGATAAAGGGTTTGGGGCTTGAGGTTTGACCTGTTGAAATCCAAGGCTGAGGGTGAAGGCAGTGGGATTCAGACTTAGGAGTTAGGGTTTTTGACTCTCGTGTTTAGGATAAAGTTTTGGGACCTAGAGTGTAGGGTTTAGGAGAACGGGTTCGAAATAGAGTGCTTAGGGTTTAGTTCGAGGATAAAAGGTTTGGGGCCCAGGGTCTAGGGTTTAGGCTTCTTCCTTTAAAGTTTGGGGTTCAGGTCGACGAAAGGATGAGCATTCGGGGTCGAGGGTGCGCAGTGTAGGGTTGAAGGTACAGGTTTCCATGCCCTAAACCCTAAACCTTAAACCCTACACCCTGAACCCTACACCCTAAACCCTGAACAGGTTGAGGATTTAAGTCTTCTGAAATTCCGGAGGGACCATCTGAGAGCTCTTTTGGGGTGAGTGTGCTTAAAGGATCTCCTCCGGGGAGACCATCCAAAGGATCTCCTCCAGAAGACCATCCAAAAAATCCTAAACCCCAAACCCTAATCCGTAAACCCCAAACCCTAAACTCTAATCCCTAAACCCAGAACCCTAAACCTTAAAACCTAAACTCTTCAGCAACCCTTGTGATGTACAGCCAGGGGTATGTGGCTTGCTCCTTGGGGTTTGGGGACCTCCCACAATGCATCTTTGAGGGGTCCTTGTACGTGTGTAGACTACCAGGCCTTGTATGTGGGTATGCTTTGTATACTGCCCCCGCTCATTAACAGTTGGATAATATGTATATATATATATGTATGCATGTTTAGAAAGCTCTTAATATGACGGGGAACATAGCCTATTAGTAGATGAAAAAAACACCACCCAAGGTCCTGTGACTTATAGAGATGGCTCCCTCCTCAATTTGGCTTTAGGACTTTAGGGTGTAAGGGAACTGTAATTCAAGCATCTTTTCTGGTGCTGCTGTGCTTTTGAAAATGTCCCTGAACCCTGTATAGTCCCCGTTAATTAGATAGAATATGGGGTATATGGGGACCTTATTCTAATATACCCAAAGCCGTATTCTATCTACTTTAAGGGAGACTATACACCCTAAACCCTATACTCGAGCTACTCAAAGGAGACTATACCCTAAAAGCTAAGCCCTATATTCTATCTACTGAAGGTGGACTATACCCTAAACCCTAAACCCTATATTCTATCTACTTCAGGGAGACTCTA